>JAQQST010001355.1:0-12811 GCA_028646485.1 Cryptoprocta ferox | reverse complement strand
GACCTCGAGGGTGTCATGCTAAGCGAAATAAGTCAAGCGGAGAAGGACAGATACCATATATTTGCACTCATAGGTCTCACAGGAGAAACCCAACAGAGGACCATGGGGAGGGGAAGGAGGAAAAAGAGTTAGGGAGAGGGAGGGGGACAAAACACGAGAGACTCTTGAATACTGAAAACAAACTGAGGGGGGAAGGGGAAGGGGAAAAGGTAAAGCGGGGTGATGGTCTTGGTGGAGGTCACTTGTGGGGAAGAGCACTGGGTGTTATATGGAAACCAACCTGACAATAAACTATAAAGTTTAAAAAAAAATAAATAAATAAATAAAAAAAATAAAAAATAAAAAATAAATGAAAAAAAAAATGAATTTTTATAATAAGTATAAAAACACAGGTGATTGTTTCTAAGGGGTTAAGTATAATTTAACCAGAAAATTCATCTGAAGAGAAGAGCTCACTCTTCGGACTTCAGTTACCCAAAATGCCACTGTATTTTTCTTTTATGGGAGATGATGGTCCAATAACCTTGATTCATGTGTTAAATAAATACAAATGAGACAATTATATTTGGAAAAAATAAAAATAATAAATAAATAAAAATATATGGAAACAAATGAAAATGAAAATACAACAATCCAAACTCTTTCGGATGCAGAAAAGGCAGTTCTAAGAGGAAAGTACATTGCAATCCAGGCCTACTTCAAGAAACTAGAAAAAGCACTAATACAAAACCTATCAGTGCACCTAAAAGAACTAGAAGCAGAGCAGCAAGAACACCTCAAACCCATCAGAAGAAGAGAAGTAATAAATTTCAGGCAGAAATAAACAATATAGAATCCAAAAAAAAAAAAAACCAAACAGTTGAATAGATCAATGAAACCAACAGTTGCTTTTTTGAAAAGATGAACAAATTGATAAAGCTCGAGCCAGGCTTCACACAAAGAAAAGAGAAAGCACCCAAACAGACAAAAATATCAAATGAAAATAGATTTATTACAACCAATCCCTCAGAAATAAAAGCAATTAATAGGTAATACTATGAAAATCTATATGCCCACAAACGGGACAACCTAAAAGAAATGGAAAAATGCCTAAACACACACGCACTAACAAAACTGAAACGGGAAGAGATAGAAAATCTGAACAGACCCATAATTAGTGATGAAATTGAATCATTATCAAAAATCTCCCAACAAATAAGAGCCCTGGACAAGGTGGCTTCCCTGGGGAATTATGCCAGACATTTAAAACAGAGGTAATACCCATTATTCTCAAGCTGTTTCAAAAAATAGAAATGGAAGGAAATCTTCCAGACTCATTCTACAAAGCCAGCATCACGTTGATTCCCAAACCAGACAGAGACCCAGCAAAAAAGAGAACTGCAGACTAATATCTCTGATGAATATGGATGTAAAAATCCTCAACAAGATACTAGCAAATAGAATTCAACAGCATGTAAAAAGAATTATCCCCAATGATCAAGTGGGATTCATTCCTGTGTTCCAGGGATGGTTCAATATTCGCAAATCAATCAATGTGATACATCACATTATCAAAAGAAAAGATAAATCCCATATGATCTTTTCAATAGATGCAGAAAAAACATTTGACAAAATGCAGCATCCTTTCTTAATGATAACACTCGAGAAAGTGTGGATAGAAGGATCTTTCTTAAACATCATAAAAGCCTTTAATGAAAAGCCCACAGCTAATATCATCCTAAATGGGGGAAAACTGAGAGCTTTCCCCCTGAGATCAGGAACACGACAGGGATGTCCATTCTCATCATCATTGTTTAACATAGTGCTGGAAGTTCTAGCATCAGCAATCAGACAACAAAAGGAAATAAAAGGCATCAGAATTGGCAAAGATGAAGTAAAACTTTCACTTTTCGCAAATGACCTGATACTTTACATGGAAAACCTGACAGACTCCACCAAAAGTCTGCTAGAACTGATCCATGAATTCAGCAAAGACGCAGGCTTCAAAATCAATGTACAGAAATTGGTTGCATATTTATACACCAATAATGAAGTAACAGAAAGAGAAATCAAGAAACTGATCCCATTCACAATTGCACGAAAAACCATAAAATACCTAGGAATAAACCTAACCAAAGATGTAAAAGATCTGTATGATGAAAACTGTAGAAAACTTACGAAGGAAATTGAAGAAGACACAAAGAAATGGAAAAACATTCCACGCTCATGGATTGGAAGAATAAATATTGTTAAAATGTCAATACTACCCAAAGCAATCTACACATTCAATGCAATCCCAATCAAAATTGCACCAGACATCTTCGCAAAGCTAGAACAAACTATCCTAAAATTTGTATGGAACCACAAAACACCCCTAATAGCCAATATAATATGGAAGATGAAAAGCAAAACGAGAGGCATCACAATCCCAGACTTTAGCCTCTACTACAAAGCTGTCATCATCAAGACAGAAGACAGTATGGTATTGGCACAAAAACAGACACATAGCCCAATGGAATAGAATAGAGTACTCAGAATTGGACCCACAAATGTATGGCCAATTAATCTTTGACAAAGCAGGAAAGAGTACCCAGTGGAAAAAGACAGCCTCTTTAACAGGTGGTGCTGGGCAAACTTGATAGCAACATGCAGAAGAATGAAACTAGAACACTCTCTTACACCACACACACAAATAAACTCAACATGGATGAAGGACCTGAATGTGAGACAGGAAATCATCAAAACCCTAGAGGAGAAAGCAGGAAACAACCTCCTTGATTTCAGCCACAGCAATTTCTTACTCGACACCTCTCCAAAGGCATGGGAATCAAGAGCAAAAATGAACTATTGGGACCTCATCAAGATAAAAATCTTCTGTACTGTAAGGAAACAATCAAGAAAACTAATAGGCACCCGACGGAATGGGAAAAGATACTTGCAAATGACATATCGGATAAAGGGCTAGTATCCAAAATCTACAAGGAACTCACGAAACTCTACACCCGAAAAACAAATAATCCAGTGAAGAAATGAGCAGGAGACACGAACAGACACTTCTGCAAAGAAGACATCTAGATGGCCAACAGACACATGAAACCATGCTCAAAGTCACTCATCATCAGGGTAATACAGGTAAATCCACACTGAGATACCACCTCATGCCGGTCAGAGTGGCTAAAATTAACAAATCAGGAGACTATAGATGCTGGCGCGGGGATGTGGAGAAACTGGCACCCTCCTACGCTGTTGGTGGGAATGTAAACTGGTGCAGCCGTTCTGGAAAACAGTGTGGAGGTTCCTCAAAAATTAACAACAGAACTCCCCTATGACCCAGCAATAGCACTGCTAGGAATTTACCCAAGGGATACAGAAGTGCTGATGCATAGGGGCACATGTACCCCAATGTTCATAGCAGCACTTTCCACAATAGCCAAATCATGGAAAGAGCCTAAATGTCCATCAACTGATGAATGGATCAAGAAGATGTGGTTTATATATACAATGGAATACTACATGGCAATGAGAAAGAATGAAATCTGGCCATTTGTAGTATCGTGAATGGAACTGAAGGGTGTTATGCTAAGTGAAATAAGTCAGGCAGAGAAAGACAGATACCATATGTTTTCACTCATATGTGGATCAAGAGAAACTTAACAGAAGACCATGGGGGAGGGGAAGGGGAAAAATAGTTGCAGAGAGGGAGAGACACAAAGTATAAGAGACTCTTAAATACTGAGAGCAAACTGAGGGTTGATATGGGGTGGGGGAGAGAAGAAAATGGGTGATGTGCATGCAAGAGAGCTCTTGTTGGGATGAGCACTGGGTGTTACATGGAAACCAACTTGGCAATAAACTATATTAAAAATAAAAATTAAATTAAATTAAATTAAATTAAAATGAGTCTATTGTAGGCAGCATACAAATGAGTCTTTTTTTAATATACATTCTGATATCCTATGTCTTTTGATTGGCACATTTAGTACATTTACATTCAGAGTTATTATTGAAAGATATGAATTTAGTTCCTTTGTGTTACCTTCCAACATCTGGTGATGTTCTCTGGTCCTTTCTGGTCTACTACTTTTGGTCTTTTTTTTTCTCCTCTCAAAATACCCCTTAAAATTTTTGCAGGGCTTGTTTAGTGGTCACAAACTCCGTTAGTTTTTGTTTGTCTGGGAAACTCTTATCTCTCCTTCTATTCTGAATAACAGCCTAGCTGGATAAAGAATTTTTGGCAGCATATTTTCTGATTCAGCACGTTGAATGTATCCTACCACTCCTTTCTGGGCTGCCCAATATCTGTGGACATATCTGCCACAAACCTTATATGTCTCCCCTTGTAGGTTAACTATTTTTTTAAAAAAATTCTATTGCTGCTTTTATGATTCTTTCCTTGTCTGTGTATCTTGTAAATTTGTTTATGATATGCCTTAGTGATGGTCGGGTTTTGCTGAATCTAATGGGGGTTCTCTGTGCTTCTTGGATTATAATGTCTGTGTTGTTCCCCAGACTATGACAATTTTCAGCTATAATTTGCTATCATATACCTTCATCGCCTTTTTATCTTATAGAAGACCTCTTTAAGTTCATCCATCCACAATTCAGCCGATCAAACAGTTGGCCGCTGCCTTGTTATGAGAGTAAAGTTGAGTATAACTTTTTTAAAATGACATTTGATATCTTAACAAATATCTGTCCAGACAGCATCAAGAAATCTGCAACTACTGCAATATGGCAGCAATGTGTTTTTTGAAAATAAACCTCACATTTTATTTTTATTTATTTTTAAAATTTATTTATTTACTTTTCAAATTTTTTTTCATTTAAATTCTAGTTAGTTATCATACGGTGCAATAGTGGTCTCAGGAGTAGAATTCACTGATTTTTCCCTTACATACAATACCCAGTGTTCAACACAATCATGTGATTTCTCTCATATGTGGAATTTAAGAAATAAAACAGATGAACATACATGAGGGGAAAAAAGAGAGAGAGGGAAACAAACCATAAGAGAATCTTAAAATTAATCTTACATTTTAAAACAGTTTCAGATTTACATAATTACTAAAAAGAGAGTAAAGACAGTTCCCATATACCCCAAAATCCCTTTACCCTGTTATTATGATTTTATGTTAGTGAGGCACATTTATAACATTAATGAAACTGATATTGATACATTATCATTAACCAAATATGATACTTCATTCAGTCTTTCTCAGCTTTTCCCTAATGTTTTTTGTGTGTTCTTGTATTTCTGAGGGATTGGTGGTAATAAATCCATTTTCATTCATGATTTTGACTATTTGGGTGCTCTCTCTTTTCTTTTTGAGAAGCCGGCTAGAGCTTTATCAATTTTGTTCATTTTTTTAAAAAAACCAACGCTTGGTTTCATCGATCTGTTTAACTCTTTTTTGGATTCTATATTGTTTATTATGCCCTGATCTTTATTATTTCTTTTCTTCTGCTGGGTTTGGTGTGCTCTTGTAGCTCTGCTTCTAGTTCCTTTAGGTGCGCTGTTAGATTTTGTATTTGCACTTTTTTTAGTTTCATGAAATAGGCCTGCAGTGCAATGTACTTTCCTCTAAGGACTGCCTTTGCTGCATCCCAAAGAGTTTGGATTGTTGTGTTTTCATTTCCATTTGTTTCAATATGTATTTTTTATAAGGTTTTTGATGTTTATTTATTTTTGAGAGACAGAAGACAGAGCACGAGCTGGCAGGGGGAGAGAGAGAGGGAGATAGAATCTGAAGCAGGCTCCAGGCTCTGAGCTGTCAGCACAGAGCTTGACATGGGGCTCGAACCCACAAACCGCAAGACCATGACCTGAGCTGAAGTCGGACGATCTACCAACTGAGCCACCCAGGCACCCCATATTTCCATATATTTTAAAATTTCTTCTCTAATTGCCTGATTGGCCTATTCATTCTTTAGCAGGGTGTCCTTTAACCTTCATTATTTTGGAGGTTTTCCAGACTTTTTCCTGTGATTGATTTCAAGTTTCACAGCATTGTGATCTGAAAGTGTGCACGGTATGAACTCAATTCGTGTATATTTATGGAGGGCTGCTTTGTGACCCACTATGTGATCTATCTTGTAGAATGTCCATGTGCACTCGAGATGAAAGTGAATTCCATAGCCTCAGGATGTAGAATTCTAAATATATCTGTCAAATCCATCTGTTCCAATTTGTCATTCGGGTCCATAGTTTCTTTAGTGATTTTTTGTCTGGTTGATCTACCCATTGCTGTAAGTGGAGTATTAAAGTCCCCGGCTATTAGCACATTCTCATCAATATGCTTATTTCTGTTTGTGATTGTTTTATGTATTTAGGTGCTCCTGAATTCGGTGCATAGATATTTATAATTGTTAACTCTTCCTGATGGATAGACCCTGTAATTATTATATAATGTCCTTCTTCATCTCTTGTTACTGCCTTTACTTTAAAGTCCAGTTTGTTTGATATAAGTATGGTTACTCCATCTTTCTTTTGACTTCCAGTAGCATGATAGCTATTTCTCCATACCCTTACTTTCAATCTGAAGGTGTCCTCAGGTACTTTCAATCTGAAGGTGTCCTCAGGTCTAAAATGAGTCTCTTGTAGACTGCAATTAGACGGATTTTGTTTTTTTATCCATTCTGATTGACTTTTGTCTTTTGATTGCAGCATTTAGTCCATTTACATTCAGTGTTATTATTGAAAAATATGGGTTTAGATTCATTGTGTTCTCTGTAGGGTTCATGCTTGTAGTGGTGCCTCTGGTACCTTGTATTCCTTGAAACATTTCCCTCATAGAGTCCCTCTTAGGATTTCTTGTAGGGCTGGTTTGGTGGTGATGAATTCTTTCAATTTTTGTTTATTTGGGAACACCATTATCTCTCCTTCTAGTCTGAATGATAGGCTTGCTGGATCGAGGATTCTTGGCTGTATATTTTTTCTGTTCATCACATTGAAGATTTCCTGTAATTCCTTTCTGGCCTGCCAAGTTTCAGTAGATAGGTCTGCAACTACTCTGATAGGTTTCCCTTTGTATGTTAGGACCCTTTTGTTCCTAGCTGCTTTCAGAATTCTCTCTTTACCTTGTATTTTGCCAGTTTCACTGCTATGTCTTGCCAAAGATTGATCCGAATTACCTCTGAGGGGAGTTCTCTGTGCCTCTTGGATTTCAATGTCTATTTCCTTCCACAGATTGGGGAAGTTCTCAGCTATAATTTGTTCAAGTACCCATTCGGCGCCTTTCTCTCTCTTCTTCTTCTTCTGGAATTCCTATGATATGGATATTGTTCCGTTTGATTGCGTCACTCAGATCTCAAATTCTCCTTTCATACTCATGGATCAATTTATTTCTCTTTTTCTTGGCTTCCTCTTTTTGTATAATTGTGTCTTCGAATTCACCTATTCTCCTTTCTGCCTTTTCAATCCATGCAGTTGCCGCTTCCATTTTATTATGCACCTCATTTGTAGCATTTTTTTTAATTCATCGCAACTATTTTTAAGGTCTATAATCTTTGTAGCACAAAGCTTCTCTTGTGTCTTCCATGTTCTTTTTCAAGCCCAGCGATTAATTTTATGACTACTGTTCTAAATTCTTGGTCAGTTATGTTGCTTAATATCTGTTTTGAGCAATTCTTTTTTTTTTAATTTTTTATATTTATTTTTTTTTTTTGAGAGGCAGAGAGAAACAGAGCACAAGTGGGAGAGGGCCAGAGAGAGAAGGAGACACAGAATCTGAAGTAGGCTCCAGGCTCCATGATGTCAGCACAGAACCTGATGCAGGGCTTGAACTCACAAACCATGAGATCATGACTTGAGCTGAAGTCAGACGCTTAACTGACTGAGCCACCCAGGCGCCACTGTTTTGAGCAATTCTTTTGCTGTCTTTTCTTCCTGGAATTTCTTTAGAGGAGAGTTCTTCCGTTTCGTCCTTTTGGCTAGCTTTCTGTCTCTTGTCTGTTTTTAAAAGCTTGTTACGTGCTCTGCACCTGCGAGTTCTGCTATATTAAAGGAGGCTCATTGACTGTCCATGGCCTGTCCGTTTAGGAAGTGTTCTTTTAATGGTGTTTTGGTCTCTCTTGTTGTGCCTTTGGTTATTTTATTTCTCTACTTGCTGTGATATTTGGGACTCTCCACCATGTATATTTTGGCTTGTTTCTTGAGATAGCCCTGGAAAGGAAAACAGACAAACAGGGAACAAAAGCAGGCAAAGGCACAGACAAATCAAAGAAACAAGCAAAGCAAAAGGAAAAAACAAAACAAAAACAAAAACAACAAAAGACAAATGGCAGTCTAAAAGAATAAAACCAGAAATCCCAGCTACAAATAAAGAGCAGGGTGGAGGCAGTGCAGAGCATATACAAAGAGAGAAATGACAGGGGTGGGGAGAAAGAGAAATTGAACATTGACCAGGTAGAGAGACTAAAAGGCTTAATTCAGAGAGAGAAAAAGGAGAATATGGTAGGAGGTGAGGAGAAAGAAAGGATGTTAATGTTACCCAGAGAAACTCTATACTCTGATTATTGCCGAGAGGGAGAGAAAGGGAGGTAATGACGGAGATGTAAAATATGCATCAAGAGAATGGATTAAATGTGACTGTTTAAGCAAACCAATAACCAGAGAGCCCAGTCCAGTGGAGGTGAGATATAAGAATGAGATAAGGGAAAATATATCTGAATAACAAGAATTGATCTAGAGTTAATCATGGCAATGCAGCAGCACTGGTCTTGGGGGAGTGGGCCATCTGTTTCTGCAGCGTCTATTCAGCTCCCATAGATACGCAGCTACCCAGCGTGAATGGACATGGTTTGGTGGAGGCAGGTCTTGCCTCCACTGGGGGTCCCTCAGGCAGCTCCCTGAGGCCCCACCTTGGTGGTTGTTGGGAGAAAATGGCGGCGCCCCAGTCCCTTCTTGAACCAAGTGTTGCAAATCACTCTTTTGGGTCCCATCTCCCTGTGCCTCAGGCCTAGCTAAAGTGGGCTATGTCCCTAGCCCCGCCTCGTTTCCAGATCTTAGTCCTCGCGCTTTAATGATACCGCCCGAAATGTAATCCCACAAACCAGGCCGCTTCCTAGCTGGGGATTGATTATGGGGAGTAGGGGAGCAGTGCTTCCTGCAGGCGACTGGGACCAGGGCACCCAGCCCAAAGAAAGCGCCGCCATTAGAGATAGGATTTCTCTCCGAACGCCTTGCCATTAGAGATGGGATGATAGGATCCCTCTCCATCCTAGGCTGAGTTTTTTCTCAGGGACAGTTCTATAAGCAGTTTCAGCCTCTCTTTCTCTTTCCCTCATCTCTCCGCAGAGGGGGCTCCCACCCCTCCATCCCTCCAGGTCCTGGCCCATTTTTATCTTCCCCAGTTCGCAATCACGCACCTATGAGGCTGTCTTCTTAGTGGACCCTGTCTTTTTTCCTCCCAGATTCTTGCAGTTCAGTGTCCTTTGGCTTCAGCCCTTCTTTGAGAGATGTGGGTGGGAAGTACGGAGCTCCCTAGTTCTCCGCCATCTTTCCTCCACTCTGTTCTTTTTGTGTTCTAAGATCCTATCCAGAATAGTAACTCATATTTAGTAGTCATATCTTCTTAGGCCTCTGGTGGTTGTGACAGTGTCAATTTCTGTGAGTTTTATTACCCTGACAGAAATTAATATAAATTCTCTAGACTTCTTTAGCTAGTTACTGTTCACATGGTGTGTCTTTCTCCATCTTTTACTTTACCCTATTAGAATCACTGTATTGCAAATGGGTGCTTCAGGACAATATACACTTGTGAATTTTATTTTATTTATTTTTTTGTTTCTTTATTTTTGAGAGAGAGACAGCAAGTAGAGGAGGGTCAGAGAAAGAGAGGGAGACAGAATCCAAAGCAGGCTCCATGATGTCAGCACAGAGCCTGATGTGGGGTCCAAACTCATGAACCGTGAGATCATGACCTGAGCCAAAACCAATAGTCAAATGCTTAACCAACTGAGCCACCCAGCACCCCTACACTTGTGAATTTTTAAATTCACTGTGACTTTTGATTGCTATTTATACAGTATTCCGATTTAAAGTGGTTACTGAAACACTTGCATTTATATCAACCATGTTTATAGCTGTTTTCTATTCATTACAAGAAGCTTACTTTCCGTCCTTCTCTGGTTTTAACTGAACATTTATATAAAGCCAGTTTTTCTCACCTCTTTGTGTATCAATTATAGGTCTTTAAAAACATTTTAGAGCTTTCCTTAGAGGTTACACATTGATTTTAAACTAATTTAAGACCACATTCAAATGACGCTATGAGAAATTGAGCAGGTAACTGACAATATTTCTGCCCCTTTTTAACATGAATGTCATTCTTTTCACTTATTCATATGCTATAATCACCAGATACATTATAACGCTCATTATTTAAACCTTTCTTTGCGATTTATTAGAAAAGATAAATACACTTTATTATATAAACGGGACACTTTTGATCTATTAAAAACAAGAAAAATTAACTTTATTTACCTTTATGTATTTCTTCTCTGATGCACTCCCTTTTTTGTATAAATCCAAAATTTTGACCTGTATCATTTTTCTTATTTCCTCTATGAAATCTTTTCGATTTTTTCAGGATAGGTGTAATGGAGATGATTCCATTTTTCTTTGAGAGAAAACACTTTATTTACCACCGCCTTTTACAAAATATTGTTCACTAGACACATAAATGATCATAGCTGGGTGAGTTATTTTTCTTTTGGCACTTTAACAAGATCTCCTGTACTCTCTTCTTGCTTCTATAGTTACTGACACAACTCTATTGTAATTTTTTTCTTGTTCCTCTACCGGTAAGCAGCTTTTGTTATTGTAGTTCTTTCTTTTCTTGGGGTGTGTGTGTGCATGTGTGTGTGTATTGGTCTGACTTTCTTCAAGAGTTCTTCTTTGTCTTTTCTTTAATTCAAATTTATAGGCCACCAGGTAGCCTTATTTTTTCTTCGTTTTGTTTTGATAGCTGTGAACGTTCTGAATGTATGATTCAGTGCCTATCAGTATTTTGGAAATTTCACAATCATCATTTTTCAGATATTTTTTCTGCTCTTTTTTCTCTTAATTCCATTTTGGGTATTCCATTCATGAATATGTCATATACTTTGAAATGGTACCAGAGTTTTTGGGTGTTCTACTCTGAATTTTTTTCATCATTTTTCTACTTGTGATTCACTTTGGGAAACCCTTGTTGGCCCTTCTTCAAGGTCACAACTACTGACAACCCAAAAACAGACATTTTTCACAGCTATTGTAGTAGTATGAAATCTGACATTCTCCTTTTATTCTCTTTTACACTTTCCATCTATCTACCTGCATTATCTATCTATAGTTGCACATTGTCTATGTTTCTCATTAGAAATCAGTTTATCATAGAACATATTTATCATTTATGGTTTATCTTCCCTGTGTGATTATTCCAGCTTCTGTGTCATATCAGGATTGGATGTATATTGCTTCGACTATTTGTTCTTCCTGGACTCAGATGATATAAGTGTTAGTTCTTTGGCTTTAGTCCCGCAGCTCCCACTTCTCTGCCCATGTTTCTTTGCTCGTGCAATTTTTCCAAAGAGTATATTGTGTTGATCTGTACTCAAGGTCACTGCTTTCATCTTCTGTCATCGACATTCTACAATGCATATCAGCCAGCAAGTCTTTAAATTTTACTTTATTTTTTATATTTTAATTTCCATTTGGTATTTTTTATATCATATCTGTAACATGAGAGAGGTTTAGTATTTTTTAATTTCACAGTAACCCATAATTACTCCCTCAAGAAATTTTATACTGGCTACTTTAAAATCATTGCAAACTAGTCCCAACATCTGAGTCATCTCTGTTGTTGTCAGGGCATTGCCATTGCTCATTTAGGTTTTAACATTCCTGGTTCCACATATGAAGGGTGACTTTTTTCCTGTTGTTCATCTTATGGATATATTACAAAAAAGAAGTTTCATTCTTACACAGTAAGTTGCCCTGTTTTAAGGGTTGGCCTATCTGTTCTGGCCTACTTTGTTGAGCTGTAGTTCCATAGTCATTTAGTTTAATGGGCTTCTGCAATGCTATCCTGAACTACATTGTTCTGAGTCCACCTGATTTTCTGATGGATGATTGCTGTAGTTGCCTGTAGTACCAGAAAAATGCTTCCATGGGCCATGGGTGTCATTAGGTGGGGATGTGGGATTCAGGAGCTAAGGAATGTAGAGCATTTCCCCCTTGCCTGTACTTCAGCCACCCGGTACCCCTGACCTTCCTACTCTATATCTTCCAGTATACCCAAGGGAAGGAGGTATCTACCATGGCACCGACTGCTGCTGTTCAGAGGGCTAGGAGCCCTGGCTCTTAATTAAACCACCTGGCACAACAATGCGTGGCACTTAATCAAACCACCAGACATATCAAGAAACAGATTAAGAGAAAGAGGAAGAGAAAAACATCCCCAGAATACCCCGGTAGCATAATTATCAGACATGGTCTGTGAAATAATTATCATTAATATGTTTAAGAATATGGTGGACAAAATTGAGATTTCATCAGAAAACTAGAACTTCAAAGTCAATCAAATGGATACACTGAGAAATGAAAAACTAAAAAAAAAATCGCTAACATTAAGATTTGTACATTGGAGTGTAAAAGCATATCAGAACCAGCAGAATGGAGGGGAGAGAGAGAGAGAGAGAGAGAGAGAGAGAGAGAGAGACAAGATCAGAGAAAGGCCAAGCAAAAGGGTGACAGGTGCATAGGTTTGTCCCTGAGACCTCAGAGATACAACTTGGACATAGAAGGAAAGGGACAAACGGTGGTTTAAGTAGCAGCTAATACCTATGGTGC
>JAQQST010001354.1:0-12812 GCA_028646485.1 Cryptoprocta ferox | reverse complement strand
ACACTTGGAACTCAGGTATATAATTTTCTCTTCTATTAACTCATAAGCCCTAAGACATGTATCTTAGCACAGTGTCTGGCACATATTTAATGGTCAATACAGTTTTCCTGATGTGTGACTGTATGACTGAATGAATTGGCTTATATTTCATCATCTATGAAATACACAAATGCCAGGCTTACACTGATTTTCAGTATTGCCTCACTGACAGATATCAATTTCTAAAATGTACTTTCTGAGTTCCAATTATTTTGACATCACAAAATTATAGGACCGAAAACGAATAGAAGAATGCCCACTCCAAGCTTCAGTGAAGGGACAAATATCTTCTATTTTAAAAGAGCTCAATTTTGAATAGGATTTCATAACTTGCCCCTTTCACTCAACCCTTTCATGTTTAATAATGTCCACTATTAATTCCCACAGTCTTGTGATTATTTTTCAAGGTAATTGAAGCATTACTGTTTTTTTTCCTCTCCAATTTCCCCCCCTGCCTGGGAAGATGACATAACACCAGAAGAAGATTTTAAGAAAGTTAAATATATCAGAATAAGCAAGGACTGTGACAGATGGGTCCTGGTTTCAGAACTAAAACTCCTCAGCTATTTACAAGCATCTATTTTCATTCGGGTTTGTTGATTCTGTATTCTGAAAATTTCTAACATACACTGTTTCCCATTCCCAAGATTCCAGCATATTTGCATTTTGACCAATATACCTTTTTTTTCTTTTTCTTTACTTTCAACTCGGACCCTTGGCTTTCCATGCAGTCACTTTTAGTCACTGAAAATACATACCTTTCACTTTGTTTACTTACTGCTAATGACCTTTCTTGAGCTTTTGAGGCATCAGCCTTAAAACCTAGCCCTAGCTAAGTGTAGTATTTTCCTTTCTTTTATTTTCCTTTTGAAATTAGGATATTAATCAAACTCTAGTCTTCTGGCGTTTCTTTCTTTTTGACACCACTTCTCTAAGTTTAACATAAACAGTTCTTTGACCATATTTGAAAATTCTTAAACTGCTTTGGAAGAAAATGAATTTGGGCCTGGACTTAAGCTGATTTCTTTCCTGCCTTTAAATTGTGTTATAATACAATAGGGGGAGAAAAGAAGTTGGGAGTCTGGTAATGAAGTCACTTTTATTTTTGTATCACTTATTTAAAAAATTATATAAAGATGTAGGAAATTTGTTACAAAATCAGAAAAATACACTATACAAATGTTAAAGTACAGTACCATGATAACTATTGCCTTGTCCCAATTATATATCTTCTCTAGTTCCTCTCATTGAATTCCTAGCAGTCCCCCAACTATAGAGCATGAGCAAAGCATAACTCAACAATGCTACCTGGGACAATAAAATGATGACTCTAATGTCAACTAATTAACGGGATCTATTGAACACCTGGTGTGCTTTAAAAGCAATGTGATAGAATCTACAGCCTTGGAGGAGGGGCCAAGATGGTGAAACAGCATGGAAGTTTTTTTGTATCTCTCATCCCTGAAACACAGCCAGATCAACACTAAAACATCCTGCACACCTAGAAAACTGATTTGAGGATTAACACAACTATCTGCACAACCTGAACCACAAAACTCAGCAGGTACGTGGTGCAGACAGGTGAACTGGGGGAAAGAGAAGCCGTGAAAGGCAGGGAGCCTTTTTACTTGCAGAGAGGGTGGAGATAGGGGGAGAGTACAGGAAAGCATAGCCTCCCCCCAAAAGCAGCTGGAGGGAAAAGAAAGAGTATGCAAGGGACTGAACTAAAAATCGACGAAGGAGAAAGGAGAGAGTTTAAGTTCCATTAAGACTTTATAAACAGGGGGAGCACAGAGTCTGAAACTCCACAGCTTGATACCTGGTGATGCTTTGGTGGGAAGGGCAAATCCCCAGGAGCAGAGAGTGAGTCCGGGAGTCCTCAGGCCACACAGGGAGAGGCAGTTCCCCTGCTGGGAGGACTTTTGGTAGAGGCTGTGTGGCCACCCCAAAGCCAAAGGTTCCAGCAGACCCCAGGTAACCACCACATTCGCTGGTGCTGAAACAAGGACGTTAAGGGGGAAGCCTTGTGCCAGATGCGTGTTGTGACTTACCACAATTCCTGAAATGCTGCTGCTACACAATTGCGTGAACTTTTTCTGGGGTGGGCTGGTACCCAGCTGCAGGTTCTGGGCATTCGTAGCAGCCTGGTCCCGTGAACATTTCTGGGTATGCCCGGCACCCGGCCATTACTCCCTGAGACCCTCCCTGAGAAGGTCTGAGCAGGTCAAAGCCAGGGTCCTCAGAAGTGAGGGGTTGGGAAACACGGCTGCATCTGAGATAAAGCTCAGGAGGAAAGTGATGCATGGCAACCTGACGGTGTGGTCACAGACAGTGTAAAAGAAAGGAGTAGACGGAAGCTAGGGAAGAAGCACAGGTGTGGGATTGCTGATCGAGTAGAACAGAGTTTTGATACTAGAGACTGAAAAGCTGGGTGACGCCATTTTCACCCCTCCCTCGCATGCGCATACAGACCTACAAGCGCCACAATTGCCCCAGTAAGTTAAGCAGTGCCATCTAGTGGAGCAAAGAGCCATTACAGTAAGTCCTGCCCAACGGGGCCAAGCTCCCTCTTCAGGAAAACCACAAATCTCTCCACCTGCTTAGTTTAAAGACTATAAGTACATCATAGTTTCATTTCTAAGGGAAAACGATGTAATTTCAATCGTATTTCAGTCTGTTAACTGGTCCATCATTCAATTTTTTTCCTCTTTATTTTTCTTGAATACAGAAAGAGAAAAAATTAATTTTATTTTCAATTTTTATTAAAATAGTTTTCTTTCATTTTTGTACTATATTTTTTACTTTTCTGTAATTTTTTCAAATTTTATTTTACTTCCATCATTTCATTTTATTCTATTTCATTGTATTCACTTTTTCAAATTTTCAAACATTTTCCTTTTTTTTCCTTTTCTTTCTTCCCCCCTCCCTTTTTTCTCTAATCTATCAAGCTCCTTTCAACAACAAGGCCAAAAAACACCTAGGATCTAGCATCATTTATTTGATTTGTGTGTGTATGTGTGTGTGTGTGTTTGTTGTTTTTAATTTTATAATTATACTTTTTTTTAGCTTATTAATTCCTTTCCTTCCTTCAAAAATGACAAAACAAAGGAATTCATCCCAAAAGGAAGAGCAGGAAGAAACAACAGCCAGGGACTTAATCAACACAGATATAAGCAAGATGTCTGAATCAGAATTTAGAATCATGATAAGAATACTAGCTTGTGTTGAAAATAGACTAGAATCCCTTTCTGTGGAGATAAAAGAAGTAAAAGCTAGTCAGGATAAAATTAAAAAATGCTATAACTGAGCTGCAATCTCGAATGGATGCCATGGTGGCAAGAATGGATGCAGAGCAGGAATCAGCAATATAGAGGCCAAACTTATGGAAAATAATGAAGGAGGAAAAAAAGAGGGAGACTAAGGCAAAAGAGTATGCTTTAAGAATTAGAAAATCAGTGGCTCATTAAAAAGGAACATCAGAATCACAGGGGGTCCCAGAAGATGAAGAAAGAGAAAAAAGGGTAGAAGGGCTATGTGAGCAAATCATAGCAGAAAACGTTCCTAACCTGGGGAAAGACACAGACATCAAAATCCGGGAACCACAGAGGACTCCCATTAGATTCAAAAAAACCAACCATCAACAAGGCATATCATAGTCAAATTCACAAAATACTTACGCAAGGAAGAATCATGAAAGTAGCAAGGGGGAAAAAAGTCCTCAACCTGCAAGGAAAGACAGATTAGGTGTGCAGCACCTATCCAAAGAAACTTGGCAGGCCAGAAAGGAGTGGTAGGATATAATCAATGTACTGAATTGGAAAAATACAAAGCCAAGAATTCTTTATCCAGCAAGGCTGCCAATCAAAATAGAAGGAGAAATTAAAAGTTTCCCAGAGACACTTGTGGGGAAGAGCACTGGGTGTTATATGGAAGCCAACTTGACAATAAACTATAAAGTTAAAAAATTATAAAATTAAAAAAAAGTTTCCCAGAGATACAAAAATTAAAGGAGTTCATGACCACTAAACCAGCCCTATAAGAAATTTTAAGAGGGACTCTCTGAAGGGAGAAAAGACTAAGAAAAAAAAAGACCCAAAGCAACAAAGTCTATAAAAAGACCAGAGAAAACCACCAGAAACACTAACTCTACAAGCAACATAATGGCAATAAATTCATATCTTTCAGTACTCACTCTAATTGTCCATGGACTAACTGCTCCAATCAAAAGACATAGGGTAACAGAATTGATAAGAAAACAAGATCCATCTATATGCTGTTCACAAGAGACCTATTTTAGACCTAAAACACCTTCAGATTGACAGGGGATGGAGAACCATCTATCATGCTAATGGTTGACAAAAGAAAGCTGGCATAGCCACATTTATATAAGACAGTCTAGACTTTAAAATAAAGACTATAATAAGAAATGAAGAAGGGTATTATATCATTATTAATGGGTCTATCTACCAAGAAGACCTAACAATTGTAAACACTTATGCTCCAAGTGTGAATGCACACAAATACATAAATCAATTAATAACAAACATAAAGAAACTCATTGATAATAATACCATAATAGTAGGGACTTCAACAGTCCACTTACAGCAATGGACAGATCATCTAAACAGAAAATCAACAAGGAAACAATGACTTTGAATGACACACTGGACTGGGTGGACTTAACAGATATATACAGAATATTTCACCCTAAAGCAGTGGAATACACATTCTTCCCCGGTGCGAATGTAACATTCTCCAGAATAGATCACAAACTGGGACACAAATCAGCCCTTAACAAGTACAAAAAGATCGAGATCATACCGTGTATATTTTCAGGCCACAACGCTATGAAACTCAAAATCAACCACAAGAAAGAAATTGGAGAGATAACAAATACTTGGAGACTAAAGAACATCCTACTAAAGAACGAATGTGCTAACCAAGAAGTTAAAGAAGAAATTAAAAAGTACATGGAAGCCAATGAATATGATAACACCACAGCCCAAAACCTCTGGGACGTGGCAAAGGCAGTCATAAGAGGGAAGTACGTAACAATCCAGGCCTTCCTAAAGAAGGAGGAAAGGACTCAGATACACAACCTAACCTTACACCTTAAAGAGCTGGAAAAAGAATAGCAAATAAAATCCAAAACCAGCAGAAGACAAATAATAAAGATTAGAGCAGAATTCAATTCTATCGAAACCAAAAAACGGGTAGAACAGATCAATGAAACCAGAAACTGGTTCTTTGAAAGAATTTACAAAATTGACAAACCCCTAGCCAGTTTGATCAAAAAGAAAAAGGAAAGGACCCAAATACATAAAATCAAGATGAAAGAGAAGAGATCACAACCAACACATTGTTGAAATACAAACAATAATAAGAGAATATTATGAGCAATTATATGGCAATAAAATGGGCAATCTGGAAGAAATGGACAAGTTCCTAGAAACGTATAAACTACCAAAACTGAAACAGAAAGAAATAGAAAATTTGAACAGACCCATAACCAGTAAAGAAATCGAATTAATAATCAAAAATCTCCCAAAAAACAAGAGTCCAGGGCCAGATGACTTTCCAGGGGAATTCTATCAAACATTTAAAGAAGAGTTAACACCTAATTCTCTTGAAGGCGTTTCAAAAAAATAGAAATGGAAGGAAAACTTTCCAAACCCTCACTATGAAGCCAGCATTACCTTGATTCCAAAACCAGACAAAGACCCCTCCAAAAAGGAGAAATATAGACCAATTTCCCTGATGGACATGGATGCAAAAATCCTCAACAAGATATTAGCCAACCGGATCCAAGAATACATTAAAAAAATTATTCACCATGACTAAGTGGGATTTATACGTGGGATGCAGGGCCGGTTCAATATCCACAAAACAATCAATATGATTCATCACATCAATAAAAGAAAGGACAAGAACCACATGATCCTCTCAATAGATGCAGAGAAAGCATTTGACAAAATACAGCATCCTTTCTTGATAAAAAACCCTCAAGAAAGTAGGTATAGAAGGATCATACCTCGAGATTATAAAAGCCATATATGAAAGACCCAACACTAATATCCTCAATGGGGACAACCTGAGAGCTTTCTCCCTAAGGTCAGAACAAGACAGGGACGTCCACTCTCAACACTGTTATTCAACATGGTATTGGAAGTCTCAGCCTCAGCAATCAGACAACACAAACAAATAAAAGGCCTCCAAATCGGCCAGGAGGAGGTCAAACTTTCACTCTTCACAGATTACATGATACTCTATTAGAAAACCCAAAAGAGTCCACCAAAAAACTGCTAGAACTGATCCATTAATTCAATAAAGTTGCAGGATGTAAAATCAATGCACAGAAATTGGTTGCATTCCTATACACCAATAATGAAGCAACAGAAAGAGAAACAAGGAATCAATCCTATTTACAATTGCACCAAAACCCATAAAATAACTAGGAATAAATCTAACCTAGGAGGTGAAATATCTATACACTGAAAACTATAGAAAGCTTATGAAAGAAATTGAAGAAGACACAAAAAAAAATGGAAAAATATTCCATGCTCCTGGATAGGAAGAACAAAAATTGTTAAAATGTCAATAGTACCCAAACCAATCTACATATTCAATGCAATACCTATCAAAATAACACCAGCATTCTTCACAAAGCTAGAACAAATAATCCTAAAATTTGTTTGGGACCAGAAAAGACACCAGATAGCCAAAGCAATCTTGAAAAAGAAAACCAAAGCTGGAGGCATCACAATCCCAGACTTCAAATGGTAACACAAAGCTGTAATCATCAAGACAGTATGGTACTGGCACAAAAACAGACACTCAGATCAATGGAACAGAATATAGAACCCAGAAATGGACCCACAAACATATGGCCAACTAATCTTTGACAAACCATGAAAGAATATCCAATGGAGTAAAGACAGTCTCTTCAGCAAGTGGTGTTGGGAAAACCGGACAGTGACATGCAGAAAAATGAACCTGGACCACTTTCTTACACTACACACAAAAATAAACTCAAAATGGATGAAAGACCTAAACATAAGACAGGAAGCCATCAAAATCCTCAAGGAGAAAGCAAGTGAAAACCTCTTTGACCTTGGCCACAGCAACCTCTTACTCAATGAGTCTCTAGAGGCAAGGGAAATAAAAGCAAAAATGAACTATTGGGACATCATCAAAGGTCTGCAAAGTGAAGGAAACAATCAGCAAAGTGTAGGAAACAATCAGCAAAACTTAAAGGCAACATACAGAATGGGAGAAGATATTTGCAAATGACATATCAGATAAAGGGTTTATCCACAATCTATAAAGACCTTAAACTCAATCCCCCCCCCAAAAAAAAATAATCCAGTGAAGAATGGGCAAAAGACATGAATAGACACTTCTCCAAAGAAGACATCCAGATGGCCAACTGACACATGAATAAATACTCAACATCACTCATCATCAGGGAAATACAAATCAAAACCACAATGAGATACAACCTCACACCCATCAGAATGGCTAACATTAACAACTCAGGCAAAAACAGATGTTGGCAAGGATGCAGAGAAAGAGGGTGTCTTTTTGCACTGCTGGTGGGAATGCGAACTGGTGCAGCCACTCTGGAAAAAAGTATGAAGGTTTCTCAAAATATTAAAAATAGAACTACTCTGCAACCCAGCAATTGCACTACTGGGTATTTATCCAAGGGACACAGGTACACTGTTTTGAAGGGGCACATGCACCCCAATATTTATAGCAGCACTATCAACAATAGCCAAAGTATGGAAAGAGCCCAAATGTCTATCGATGGATGAATGGATAAAGAAGATTCGGTGTATATATATATATATATATATATATATATATATATGAAATGGAATATTAGCAATCAAAAAGGAATGGAATTTTGCCATTTGTAACTATGTGGATGGAACTAGACGGTATTAGGATAAGTGAAATTAGTCAGTCAGGGAAAGAAAAATATAACTTTACTCATATGAGGCCTTTAAGATGCAAAACAGATGAACATAAGGAAAGGAAGGAAAAATAATATAAAAACAGGGAGGGAGATGAAACATAAGAGACTCTTAAATATGGAGAACAAACAGAGGGTTACTGGAGGGATTGTGGGAGGGGGGATGGGCTAAATGGGTAAGGGGCATTAAGGAATCTACTCCTGAAATCACTGTTGCACTATATACCAACTAACTTAGATGTAAATTAAAAAAAAATAAATTTAAAAAGTAAAATTAAATAAATAAATAAGTTATTAATAAAATAAAAAAAAAGAAAAGAATCTACAGCCTCAAGGAGCCCATGGTCCAGTGTAGTGATAGATATGATCATTAGATAGCAATAAAAGAAAGCTAATAATTGTTTGGTAGAATTGCATTGTATAGCCTATAGAATAAATGTTTGACAAGAGTTTAAACCATTGGATGGAAGAGTTTTGGAATAATGAAACCATATAACATGAGGAAGTGATATAAAAAATTTAGTATTCATATTGCTAATCAATAATGTCATATGGATTGTCTACTCTTAAAAGTAAATCAATACTAACTTTCAAAAATGCAATTCAGCAATTCATTAATTATTCTTTACAAATTGCACCAAAGAGTTGACCACTGATCTCTTATGGTTTCCTTAAATCAATGCAAAGGACACATCAAATGTAAAATGCTCCTTGTTTCTAAGCTTACTAAAAATAATCGCTGCTAATGGGGTACAATTTAAATGCATGTGAATAAAAACATTTTAAGAGGTGACACCTGTTATTAACCTGTAAAGTGGCTTGAAAGTTTCACTTAAAATAGGCAATGTTCAGATGGAGACTTTCAAGGTTAGCATATCACAACTGAAGAAAAAAAAAACAACAACAGAGATTTAAAGAAAAGCCAGAAAGAAATTAAATTCTATTTTTAGATTTTTATTTTTTTAGAAATGTTTCTGATACAGGCATAACCCAAAATATTATTCAAATGCTTGAGATATCCAGTTAACTTTGATGCCTTTAAAGCCTACCTGAAATGTTGGGTCTACAGGTTAGGTTTTACAACTCAGCTGTTGTTCTGCTCTGCCTGATACAATATTGACTTTTATAGGAAGCTTTGTAAATATCAACATTTCTGTACCTAACCTCAAGCTGAAGCAGCACAGCAAATGCAGCCTGTCAACAAACATGCAATGCCACTCTAAAAGGATCTTGACAGAATTTAATTACAATGTTAAATAAGCAAGGAGGATATATTGGTGGAAAAGGAAAACACAAGAAAGAGGTGAAGAATGGCACTGCAAAAATAAAGATATTAAGAAAATTAAAAGGTAATATTGGATACTTTTAATCTGGTAGAGGAACTTCCATAAAAGAAGCCATAAAGTTATTGGAAGATAGGATTAATTTTGTTTTAGACCATAGTAACTTAACTTGGTTATACTGATAGACTTTCCTTATCACATTGAGCTTATGTAAATAAGCATGGTACAAAATATGATGTAAAGTCTTGCATGAAAACATCAAATTGAAGGAATATACACTGCATTGTCTTTTCCAGAACTAATTCAATGCAAGCAAAACCTGAAAGATCAAAATGAATACAACTAAAATGTGTTATTTCAATTCAGAATCCTTATAAAGCATATAATTTATTTTTGTTACACTGTTGTATAGTGAACCTAGCACCACAAATTTATAGTTCATTTACATGAGTCATTTTTCATGTAGTAAGGGAGAAATTAATGAATAAATATTTAGATATTAATGGATAAAAAGAAAGTACATTTTCTTCCCATTTGTGTGTGTGTGTGTGTTTGACCAAGTGTGTGCATGTGTGATCGGCATGCCATGTTAGTTGAGGAGGAAAGAAGTTTAGAAAAATAGATGTCTTAGTTCAGTTGCTATAATTAATACCAAACACAATGTGGCTTAAACAACAGAAATTTATTTCTCACCATTCTAGAGGTTAAGAAGTCTGAGATAAGGGTGCTACTATGGTCAGCTTCTGGGGAGAGCTTACTTTTGGTTTGCAGACAGCCATCTTGGCTGTGTTTTCACATGGCAGAGAAAAGGAGAAAACAAGCTCTCTTCTGTCTCATCTTAGAAGTGTACTGGTCCCACCCTAAGGGCTTCACTTTAATGGCCTAATGATCCTCCAAAGGTCCCATTTCCATATGCCACCACATTAAGGAAAAGGGGTTCAACATATGGGTTTTGGTGGGTGCGAAGGGGCACAAACATTCAGTCTACTGCAATAGGGGTAAATGAACTTCCCATAATCCCATAACCAACAACTACTTTAACCCATAATGTTATTTTTCTCTTTTATTTCTCTTTCGTCCAATTCATTATATGTATATACATTGTGTGTATGTGTGTGTGTGTGTGTATAAGGTGTATATACAAAATCAAGAAGTCAGTCACTAAAATATATGTATAACTTTAAGCCATAAATACAAAAATGCAAATCCTAACTGATGAAATACTTATTTGACATTAAAATATTTATTAAATAATATGATAAAATATAAAAACTGTTAATATTTTTAATTAAGATTTTATAGTTTATAATTAAAATATCTAGATGTGTATTCATTTGAAATATATGAAATATTTAAAAACTTGGAAAAGATTGTTTTAAAGAATTTTAGTTGTGTTATAATAAATACATGGTTATAATAAATATGTTTATTGTTTTATAAGTTCAGCTTCCATAATTCCTTTATTTAAGTCCTAAGTTGATCTTCTGTAATATTTCAAATATTCCTAATGACTTCAATATTTCAAATATTCAGCAGCAGACAATCATGCAGAGATTCAGGAAAGAACATTTAGCAAAAAGAACTACTTAGGAAAATTAACAATATAATCACCTATATTTTGATTCAATTTATCTTTCAATTCTCATGTATTAGTAATACAAATAGTAATTATCAATATACCTTTCAGTGGCCAACCTTTTCCAATAAAATTTTACTCATTTGTTGAGTACTTTTTTTTAACCAAAAAGCAACACAGGCTTAAATTCCTATGAAAAGAAAAATTTATGAGAGGTTACTAGGTTTGTCATTGCTATGTCTGTCATTTAATCGTGGCATTTATTTAATTTCAGACCTTCTTCAGTGTAACTCACATATATTTGAAATAAAATATGCAAATAAATTCAGTCTCTGGAGAAGGGTAAATTCAAGCGTGAAGCAGAATAGATTTCCATTTTCCTAATGCACTTTGGCACTTCTGTGTGTTAAAAAGACCCAAGAATGTGTTAAAAAGACATGGTAAATTCAGAGTTCTGAAAGTAAATAAGCCTTGTGTAAAAGAGGCCTTCCAGACCAAGTAGGTAGAGTAGAAACATTCCATGCATTTTAAATGCCTATCATCATGATTCTCCACCACAAAATGTAATATATGTTCTATTAGAATAATTATTTTCCTCTATACTTATTAATGCCACCAAACCAAGTGTCCTTCTCACCTTCTCTCCTGGTCAGTACATAGCCCAACACTGCTAAGGGTGTAAGGAAGGGAAGGAAGGGCTCCATTCAGGTACAGTTTGAATTTAACATTAAGCACTCAGTAATAAGCCAATAACCGACGTGCATAATGTGATGAGGGAAAAACTGACAATTAAATCAGAAGAAAAGTGTTTCCCAAAGTCCCACTAAAAAATAACAATACTAGCAACCCAAATGTGGAGGTGAATCTCCATTTCTAAAGTATTGTCATGTCTTACTGCGGGAAAAACTGTGAAACAATAAAGTGGCGTGCAAAGACAAGGTTAGAGTGCCTTTAACAAGTCCCTTTGACCCAAGATCAAATAGTCTCTGCAGCATCCTTACCTTCCCTACAGAGCACAGTGGGGAAAAGTACATTGTCAAGCGCTTTTCAAGGTCAAACTTAGGATGCAAAATTTTGTTTGTTTTTGTATGTTTTAATAAGCCTACATGTTTCTCCACATGTTCCCTTACTGTTTGAGGCCTAATTCTTTTCTTTTCAAAGGTCAAAAATCTCCTTGAAAAAATAAATCATTTCTTCCTGTCATGAGAAAGGAAGTTAAACATTAATATTGGGACAATTTACAAATAAAAAAAGGAGAGGATGTCATTTAATCCTGCATATACCACAGAAGAAAATGTGCTGAGAGGAATTTACTTGCAACCATAAATGCCTTTGGGTTCCCTGGCAAATGACCCTTTCTTTCATAACTTCTCATATATTTCTCTCAGTTTGGAGTTCTTTTGAAATTAGCATTACAGGGTAAATTCAGACATTCAACCCTTTTAAAACATCTTTTTTCTTCTTCTAAGTTCAACGGATACTAAAAAGAAAAACAAAAGGAAAATTAAAGTCTCTCTATTTCTGTCTAACCCAACCAATTGCCTTAGGTCAAGCTCACTGTGAGCTCAGTTGATTGGCAGAAGGGGAAACCAGAGGTGTTCCTGAAGAAGGTCATGCTCTAGGCCAGCTAAGACTTTTGTTTCTGCCTCTGCTATGCTATGTTACCCATTGTGCTATGGCTCGAGTCAAAAAAATGCATGTAAGAAATCAAGTACTGTAGGCAGTACAAAAAGAAGAATAGAGAGGCAACATTTACTATCATTTTCTCCTGTTCAAAAACTACATGTTTTAAATTGAGAAGCTTATTTCGCTGAGCATGACACCCTCGAGGTCCATCCACTTTGCTACAAATGGCCAGATTTCATTCTTTCTCATTGCCATGTAGTATTCCATTGTATAGATGAACCACATCTTCCTAATCCATTCATCCGTTGATGGA
>JAQQST010001353.1:0-12813 GCA_028646485.1 Cryptoprocta ferox | reverse complement strand
CCACCGGGACCGCCCGTCCCCTAATTTCCCAGATCACAGTCACTCACTCAGGCATCTTTGAGGTTGTCTTCTTTCTGGCGTCTGTTTCTTCTTTCCCCCACTTGCAAATCCAAGTTTTATCCCTTCAGTCCTTCTCAGTTCAATCCATACGGGCATGCGCGGATTACAGAGCTCCCTGCTCTTCCGCCATCTTGTCCTCAAGTCTCTTGTCAGTTTTAAAAGCTCATTATGCACTGTGCCCCTGTTAGTATTGCTGTATTAAAGGAGGCTCATTGACTGTCCAGGGCCTGTCATTTCAGAAAGTGTTCTTTTAATGGTGTCTCTCGGTTTCTCTTGTTGTGCCTTTGATTATTTTATTTCCCTGGTCAGTGATATCTGGGACTCTCCACTACGTGTACTTTGGCTTGTTTCTTGAGGTATCCCTGAAAAGGAAACAGACTGGCATAGAGGGAACAAAAGCATGCAAACTAACAGACAAATCAAACAAACAAGCAAGCCAAAAGGGGAAAGAACGTAAAGGAAAGGAAAGAAAAGAAAGAAGAGAAGAAAAGAGAGAAGAAAAAGAAACAAAAACAAAATGAAAAACAAGGTGGGGTCCGAGATAGCAAAAGTCTGTCGACAGTCTAAAAGCATATAACCAGTCAAGAGGAGAGATAAGAATATGCTACGAGAAATATATCTGAATGGCAGTAGAAAAGAAGGAGAAGCAAAGAAAAAAGGAAAAAAAAAAAAAAGACAACTCCCCTGTGCAGATGTGCGTGGTTTGGTGGCAGGTCAGGTCTAGGGGGCTGCTCTCTCCGAGGTCCTGCCTTGGTGGTTGCAGGGAGAATTATAGTGCTGCTTCAAAGCTTTGCTGGAACCAAGCGTTGTAAGACGCTCTTCTGAGTCCAATCTCCCTGTGCCGCGGGCGAGCCAAACTGTATTCTCCAAGCTCCGCCTCACTTCCGAATCCTAGTCCATGCAGTTGAACACTGTCACTGGAGATGAGATGCATTCCCGCTGGTGGCTGGCCTCCCAGCCTGGCTTGCGCTGCCTTTTTGGCAGAGCTGCCGCTACCGTCGCAGCTTTTCGAGGCGCCTTTCTAGGCGCCGCTGCTACCTCTTTTCGCACCGCCCCCGCCTTTACCTGTGCCACCGCCTTTCGAGGTGCTGCTTGGGATGGATGCCACTGCCGCTGCGCCCAAGGATGAATTCACCGGCCAGATGGGACGGATTTCTCTCTCCGCGCCCGGCCATTATATATGGGGAAACGGGCGAGTTTTTCCTCCCTTAAAGATGGTTCTAAGAGCATTTTCTGTCTCTCTTTCTCTTCCCCTGGTCTCTCTGGGGCCCACCGCACTCTCCCTGTGTTGGGCTCGGGCTCCTTCCCCCTGCACCACCGGGACCCGCCCGTCCTCTAATTTCCCAGATCACAGTCACTCACTCAGGCATCTTTGAGGTTGTCTTCTTTCTGGCGTCTGTTTCTTCTTTCCCCCACCTGCAAATCTGAGTTTTATCACTTCAGTCCTTCTCAGTTCAATCCATGTGGGCGTGCACGGATTACAGAGCTCCCTGCTTCTCCACCATCTTCTAGTGGATGCTTTAAATAAGGAATCCCATACCCTTCATATAATGAAGTTTTGAAATATTTATTTGATGTTTTGTTCCCTTATATTTTCTCTCACATCTCTTTATAGAGCTACTATTAATTGAACATTGGACATCTTGGCATATTTCTCTAATTTTATTTTATTGCTACTATTTTTCATTTTTGACCATTTTTCTATGTTCTGGAAGATTTCCTCAAATATGTCTTCCAACTTTTCATGTAAATGTTTAATTTTGCTTGTATTTAAAATTTTCATACCTCTTCTTATATTTTTGTTTAAAGCTTCTTTCCCCTGTAAAGTCTTTACTTTACCCTAGTTTCTCATTTTTAAAACTTTTGTCTGTTTTGGTGTTTGTTTGCTTGTTTGTTTGTTGTGTGTGTGTGTGTGTGTGTGTGTTTATGTGTGTGTTAGAGGTTTTCATAGAAGTATAGTTAAAATGCCTGTCTTGTCATATTTAAGAGTGGCTAACTGAAGCCGATTAGAAGTTCTATGTGTGCATGGAACATGTCAACTCTGGGAGAAGTTTCGTTGTGAATTATTTGATGTTAGTATATTTAGATCTCCTCTTTTAAGCCAGTTACTTTACCAAGGGAAGTATCCTCCATTTCCCAGCCAAAATATCTAAGTTTGGTTGCTAGTTTTCTTTGATCCCAGTTGGAGATCTCAATATTCAGTTTGCAAATTATTAATTAATATTTCTATTTCTCACCCTCAACTGAATCTGATTTTTCTTAATGCAAAAATACTATATACTATCCTTGAAGGAACATAAACCTTTGGTTTTCTGCTGCTATGAGAGAAATCACCTGACTACCTGAAGTGAGGAGGGATCATAGGTTCAAATTCTTTTTAAACTCATTTTTTGGTAAAAAAAAATAATGTTTTAATTATTTTTTGAGAGAGAGAGACAGAGAGAGCAGGAGAGGGGCATAGAGAGAGTGAGACACAGAACCCGAAGCAGACTCTAGGGCCCAAACTGTCAGCACAGAACCCAAAAGGGGGCTTGAACCCATGAACCACAAGATCATGACCTGAGCCAAAGTAAAATACTAAACCAAATGAGCCACCCAGGTGTCCCTAAACTCGAATTTCCACTTTACTCCCACTTCTTGAGGTAAAGATGTCATCAATTCTTTAACCATTTGAATATTCTGTACTGTTAAATGTGCTGCTTCCTATTCTGCATCTGCTAGCTTAATATTCAATTTTATCAATCTTATAAAGTCTGTTACCAACTTACCCAACCATAATGTGGTCCCCTAAATGTGGCTGCTATCATTTTTTTTCTCGTCATTTTCTTGGACCATGTAGATTTTAAGTGTGTGTGTGTGTGTGTGTGTGTGTGTGTGTGTTTACTTTCCTATTATTTTAGGTGAGATTATAGTTAAATCAATATATGCATTGAAATATGTTCAGTCTATGATCCTTGACTAAAAACTTGCTGCCTATTTCCTAAATAAGATTATAAATATTTCCCTGATTGAGTTCAACAATTCCCACCTAGTCAAATTCTTTTCTTATTGACTGATATACAATTTTTTTTCATTTTTACACCCATCAAAATTCACATAATTTTATTATAAGCACATTTTCACTTACTATTGTCAGTATTTAAATTAATAGACTTCAATACCTATAGTTTAGATGCCGTTTAGTAAAATGTGTGTGTGTGTGAATGTGTGTACATAATTACCTTTCTCTGTTTATTGAGGTTTAAACATAGAGTTTTCTAAATATAGTTTAGATAAATATTATTCTATTTTTTTCTTTTATCACTACATCGTTGGTTTAACAAATTAATCTTTGACATAGGCAATCAAGGTTTTAAAAAGCCTTTTAATCAGCAATAATTATTTCCATAAAAAATAATAAAATAGGACACTACTCTATACTATTTACTTCATTTAATAATTAACATAATAGCACAAAAAACTACTAAGGATATATTAAAATAATTTGTATATAATTATGTTAAAACTATAGGAAAAGTGTCTGAAAATTGTAGGATAGGTTTCTAATGTGAGCTAAGGAATTATAACAATCCATGGGTCAAGCTGTGATAGATGCTTATCACATAGTAGAATATGAATTTTTAAAATGTCCTGCATGTATCCTTATATCATTGAAATAATGTTACAAAGATTTTATCAAATCCCTACCTATTAAGAGAGTTTAATAGTAGTAATCATAACTCTAATCCCGGAAGACAAATAGTTGTCTTTCAGTTTATTTTTCTTATTTTCAGAATGAATGATTTCAGCAATTGCAACTTCCTTTAAAAGGTAAATTAAGACATGATTGGGGAAGGGATTGGGACGAATTAATCTCTATAATTTCTATCAGTCCACTTCCTATACAACACACAAAAATGCAGACAGTGCTTTAAGACAAGTCTCCTATGCTGTGCAGAAGGTTTTTATATTGATAGTCCCAATAGTTTATTTTCACTTTTATTTCCCTTGCCTCAAGAAACATTTAGAAAACTATTGCTATGACTCAAGGCAGAGACATTATTGCCTGTGCTCTCTTCTTGGACTTTTATGGTTTCAGGTCTTAATTTAGGTCCTTAATCCATTGTGAATTTATTTCTGTGTATGGTGTAAGGAATTGGTCCAGTTTCATTCTTCTGCATGTAGCTCTCCAGTTTTCCCAATACCTTTTGTTGAAGAGACTGTCTTTTGCTTGTTGCATATTCTTGCCTCCTTTGTTGAAGACTAAATGACCATATAATTGTGCATTTATATCTGCAATTTCTATTCTATTGATCTACATGTCTATTTTTGTGCCAGTACCATACTGGGCTAGTACCATACTGTTACTACACCTTTGTAATATAACTTGAAATCTGGATTTCTGACGCCTCCAGCTTTGATTTTCTTCTCAATTTTTCTTTAGCTATTTGAGGTCTTTTGTAGTTCCATGCAAATTTTTTCTAGTTCCACGAAAAATGCTCTTGGTATTTTGATAGAGATTGCATGAAATCTGTAGATTACTTTGGATAGTATGGCTATTTTAACAATGGTTGCTCTACCAATCCATAAGTATGGGATATCTTTCCATTTGTATGTGTCATCTTCAATTTCTTTCATATTTTATAGTGTTCATGATGCATATCTGTCACCTCCTTCATTAAGTTTATTTCTAGATATGTTATTATCTTTCATGCAATTGTAAATGGGAATATTTTCTTAATTACTCTTTCTGTTGTTTCATTATTGATGTATAGAAATATAATAGGTTTTTGTACATTGATTTTGTATCCTGCAACTTTACTGAATTCTATATCAGTTCTGGTAGATTTTTGGTGGAGTCTTTAACCATAAAAAAGAATGAAATCTTGCCATTTGCACCAACATAGATAGAACTAGAAAGTATAATGCTAAGCAAAATAACTCAATCAAAGAAAGAAAAATACCATATGATATCACTCATAAGTGGACTTTATGAAAAATACCATATGATATCACTCATAAGTGGACTTAAAAATACAAAAAAAGCAAAGAGGAAGAGAGAGAGAGAGAGAGCAAGAAGCAAACACTTAATTATAGAGAAAAATTGATGGTTACCATAGGGGAAGTGGGTGAAGGAATGGGTTAAATTGGTGATGGGAAGTAAGGATTGCACTTATCATGATAAGCACTGGGTGATGTATGAATTGTTTAATCACTATATCATACACCTGAAACTAATATGACAGTGTATGCTAATTAACTGAAATTAAAATAATAACTTTAACAAAATTAAAAGTAGCAAAAACAAGCAAATACAACTTTATGAATGTTCATCAAAAAAATAAAAACAAGACTACCACATGATCCAGCAATTCCACTTCTGGGCATGCATTCAAAGGAGATGAAATCACTGTCTCAAAGGGATATTTGCAAGCCATGTTCATTACAGTATCATTTCCAATTGTCAAGACATGGAAATAGCTTAAGTGTCTGTAATAGATTAATGGATAAAATTAAATTAATGGTAAAGAATATATACATATATATGTATATATATATATGTATATATTCAACCATGTAAAATGATGAAATCCTCGTTTTACAACAACATGGATAAACCTTGTTGTCAATATGCTACATGAAATAAGTCAGAAAAAGAAGGAGAAAAAGCATATGATCTTACTTATGTGTAGGATTTAAAAAATGAGTCAAAGAAACGGTTGGTGGTTGCCATGGGAAGGGGATGGGGATAGGAGAAACAGTGAGATGCTGGTCAAGGGTAAAAATTTGCAGCAATAAGATGAAGAAGTCCTGAGAATGTAATGTATGGCATAGTGACTATAATTGCTTCACTTCCTAAGAGAGTCAACGACAAATATTTCCCCTGAATAGAGAAAACAAATGTTATATTAGTTTGCATTAGTCAGGTTGGAAGTTTGTATTCTCCCTCTATCCTGAATAGACTACCTGGAGGTAGACTAGTAAGAGGAAAGCTGCACTATAAAAGCATGATGGGTATCTAGAAATGGCAACATGCCTGTCTTTCCCTCTATAGACAGCCAACTTAAAGCAGACAAAAGCTGAGGGAAAGAACTTTAATTTTTAATAAGGTCAGAGCTTTCTATTATTGTATTGGGAAGGGCATATTAATTATTAAATGAGACTATTCTTGTGACTAAAAGTGAACAAGGGTTTTTATTATCTAAAAATGAGCAGATAAGCTATGAAGTCTGCTCAATATATCTTCCAATACCAGGGAAAAACTACCCTGACACAATAGGTTCAAATGGACAGAGGAATGAAAGAATTGGGTTGTTTGCAGATTGCACTACGAGAGTCCCATGTGACCAATATAACAGAATTTTTGTAAATTGTGGATATAATAAAACATAAAGATAACAGCAAAAGGGTAAATTTAACAATCATATACTATATGGTTTTTTAAAAACAATATTGGCAAAGTTTTAGTACTCCTTGTATGAAGAGATTGAGTCTGTATTCTCTCCTTGAATCTGGGAGGAAGATTTGTACTAATGTGATCAATAGAATATGTTAGATGTAATGCTCTACAAGTACCTGGTCTCAGTCCTTAAGAAACTAGAAGATAGCACTTACTGTCTCTTGAATTACTTGCCCCTGTAACTATTAGTGCCCTGTGCATTAGTATCTTACATTTGCAGTAAAAAAGTACCATGAACTGGGTGACTTTAAAGAAACAGAAATTTATTCTCTCACAGTTGTGGAGGCTAAAATTCCCCAGTTGAGGTGTTGGCAGGGCTGTGCTCTCTCTGAAGGTATTAGGGTAGACTAAGTTTCACTACTTTTTCTTATTTTCTGGTGCTGTTGGAAATCTTTGATATTTCGTGTCTTGTAGACGCATCATTCCAATCTCTGCTTCCTTCATTGCAGAATTATCCATGTGTGTCTGTTTCTGTCTCACTTCTCTTCTTATAAGGGAAGCTGTATTTAAGAATAGAGTCTATCCTATTCCAGCATGACTTCAGCAAACTCATCTGCAATAAGCCTATTTCCAAACAAGGTAACATTCTGTGGTCCCTAGGATTAGGACTTCAATATAACATGGGGGACATAATTTCACTTATAATAATACAACTTTTAAGAACTTAATCTATATTAGGGAGCCTGGGTGGCTCTGTCGGTTAAGCGTCTGACTTTGGCTCAGGTCATGATCTCGTCATTTGTGAGTTCAAGCCCTACATCAGGTTCTGTGCTGATAGTTCGGAGCCTGGAGCCTGCTTCAGATTCTGTCTCCCACTCTCTCTGCCCTTTCCGCACTCATGCGCTCACTCGCTTGCTCTCTCAAAAATAAACATTAAAAAATGTTAAAAAAAAAAAGAACTTAATCTATTTTAAGAACATAACAAGATTTCTGGACAAAATCACAATTAAAATTAAAATTAAAATTTCTGGGACTCAGGGGAAGATGGTGGAGTAGGAGGTTCCTAACTTTCACTGGTACCTCAAATGCAACTAGATAACATTCACATCAGAATAAATAACCCAGAAAACAACCCAAACGCTATAGAACAAACTTCAACCTCAAAACTGAGAAGAGGCCACATCAAAGAATGAAGGAATGGCAGAGATGTGGCTTTGGAGCAAAACAGATTGTGGCCATCTGTGGTCAGGTTGAATTCAGAAGCATAGAAAAGGGTGAAATACAGACTATCATACCAGAAAACTTGGATGGGGAAGATGAATTCCCATAAGATTTAACTTTGAAAGTGAAACGGCCTGAGTTTTGTGAGTTCTTACAACCAGTGGGAATTTAAATTAAATTAAATTAAATTAAGTTAAATTAAATTAAATTAAAGCCTAATTTTAAAAATCAGTGGAGTTTACTCAGGAAAGACCTGGGGCACATTAGGAAGCTGAGTCTGAACCTTCGAACAAACAGCAGTACAAGCAGCCCGCAGAGATACAGCATAGAAGCAGCAGTTTGAAAAACATCTTAGATCCTAGGGTAATTCTATTTTTAGTTTTTGGGGAACCCCATATTGTTCTCCATAATGGTTACTCCAGTTTGCATTCCCACCTGTAATGCAAGAGGGTTCCCCTATGATCCAGCAATTGCACTATTAGGTATTTACCCAAAAGATACAAAAATACAGAATTGAAGGAGTACATTCACCCCAATGTTTATAACCATATCACATTATCAACAATAGCTAAACTATGGAGAAAGCCCAAATGCTCATCAACTGATGAATTTATAAAGAAGATGTGGTGTGTGTGTGTGTGTGTGTGTGTATGAATATAAGTCAGCCATCAAAAAGAATGAAATCTTGTCATTTGCAAAGACATGAATGGAGCTGGAATGTATTATGCTAAGCAAAATAAGTCAATCATGGAAAGACAATTACCATATTATTTCAATCATATCTGGAATCTACAAACAAAAGAGATGAACATAGAGAAAGTGGGAGAAAGAGAAGACAGGGAAACAAACCATAAATGACTCATAATGATAGAGAACAATCTAAGGATTGATGGAGAGAGGTGGGTGGGAGATGGGCTAGATGGGTGACAGATATTAAGGAGGGCACTCATTGTGCTGAGCACTGGGTGTTGTATGTAAGTGATGAATCATGAATTTTACTCCTAAAACCAATCTTGCACTGTGTGATAACTAAAATTAAAAATATATTGTGTATATTGGAGGAAGAGTTATTTTCTCATCTCAGAGCATATCCTGGAGAGGCAAAGATCATAAGGAGACACATCTTTGAAATGAAAAGAGATGGCAGGTGACATTCCCCCTCTGCCCCCCAAGAATAAACACAAGGCCAAATGCAAAACAATCTCAGCACTGACACTCACTACCAAACTTGCTCACACCAATCCTTGACCATCATGCTTCTGTGGATTTACACTTCCCAGTCATACTTGCCTCGGTCCCAGTGCTGTAAGCACCCTACCACAGACCAGCACAAACCCTGATAATATCACATCTCTGACCCATGTATTTTGACCTCAGCTCTGACAGCAACAACGGCAGGTCTCATTTCAGAAGACCAGTGAGCACCATCTTAAAACACTTCCCACACAGGCCAAGACCAAACACTGCCCAAAACAAGCAAAGAGAGACTCTGCAAATCACCAGGCTGCGGGACAAAGAGTCTAGGAAACAACAGGTCATAGGCAACACACATAGGAGAAATTCCCTGAAGCACTAGGCACTAGAGAAGAGGAGACACCGCACTGCAAGGTATTAAAGGACCTCTTCTTCATAAGGCCATTATCTTTGAGAAAAAGAGACGTAGCTTACTTTCCTAACACATAGAAAAAGACACAGAGTTTTAGACAAAGTGAGGAAACAGAGGAATGTGTACCAAATGAAAGAAAGGACAAAACCACAGGAAGAAAACTAACTTAAATGGTTATTATAAGTAATATGTCTGATTGAGAATTTAAAGTAATGATCATAAAAATACTCACTAGACTTGAGAAAATACTGGAAAACCTTTATGAAAGAGGTAAAAACAACCAATCAGAGATGAAAAACACAATAAATTAAATTAAAAATACTCTTGAAGGAATAAATAGGAGACTAAAGAAAGCAGAAGAATTAATTAATGACCTGGAATAGTAATGGAAAATAACCTGCTGAGAAAGTGAGAGAAAAATATAATTATGTGAACTAAGAACACATTTAAGGATCTCTTCCTTCATCTAGTGTAATAACATTTGCACTATAAAGATCCAGAAGGAGAAGAGAGAGAAAAGGAGGCATAAAATTTATTTGAACATTTTTTGAATATTATTTTAAATAATGTGAAAACTCCTTTAATGTGGAGAAGGAAACAGATATCCAGACCAAGGAGACACAGAGATGTCCCACCAAAATAAACCCAAGGAGGTCCACACTAAGATATATAATAATTAAAATGGCAAAAAGTAGTAATAAAGAAGAAAAAATTTAAAAAAAAAACAAGACAGAGAAGACAGTTACAGGAAAGAGGGAACCCCATAATCAGATTTCTCAGCAGAAACGTTGCAGGCCAGAATGGAGTGCCACGGTATATTCAAAGTGCTTAAAAGGAAAGAGCTACAGCCATGAATTCTCTATCCAGTAAAGCTTTTATTTAGAATTGAAGGAGACAAAGAGTTTCCCAGAAAAACAAATCTAAAGAAGTTCATGATCGGGGGGCCTCAGGCAAGATGGCGGAGAAGCAGGGAGCTCTGTATTCTGCTCATGCCCTCATGGATTGAACTGAGGACTGAAGTGATAAAACTCGGACTTCCAAGTGGGGGAAAGAAGAAACAGATGCCAGAGAGAAGACAACCTCAAAGATGCCTGAGTGAGTGACTGTGATCTGGGAAATTAGAGGACGGGCGGGTCCCGGTGGTGCAGGGGGAAGGAGCCCCCGAGCCCAACAAAGGGAGAGTGCGCTGGGCCCCGGAGAGACCAGGGGAAGAGAAAGAGAGAGGGAAAACGCACCTAGAACCATCTCTGAGGGAGGAAAATCTCGCCCGGGTCCCAATATATAATTGCCGGGCGCCGGGGAGAAATCCGTCCCATCTGGCCGGCGAATTCTTCCTTGGGCACAGCGACAGCGGCATCCATTCCAAGCAGCACCTGGAAAGGCGGCGACACAGATAAAGGCGGCGGCAGTGCGAAAAGCGGTAGCAGCGGTGCCACGAAAGACGCCATGAAAAGCGGCAGCGGCGGATACATGAGAAGAGCAGTGCAACCCGGGCCGGGAGGCCGGCTGCCAGCGGGAACGCATCTCATCCCTGGTGACGGTGTTGAACTGCATAGACTAGGATTTGGAAGTGAGGGAGAGCTTTGAGAATACAGTTTGGCTCGCCCACAGCACAGGGAGATCGGACTCAGAAGTGCGGCTTGCAACGCTTGGTTCCAGCAAAGCTTTGAAGCGACGCCATTCTTGTCCCCACAACCACCAAGGAGGGGCCTCAGAGAGAGCAGCCCCCTACACCTGACATGACGCCAAACCACGCCCATCTGCACAGGGGAGTTGTCTTTTTTTTTCTTTTTTCTTTGCTTCTCCTTCTTTTCTGCTGCCATCCAGATATATTTCCCTTAGCATGTTCTAATCTCTCCTCTTGGCTGGTTATATGCTTTTAGACTGTCCACAGACTTTTGCTGTCTCTGACCCCACCTTGTTTTTTATTTTGTTTTTGTTTATGTTTCTTTTTCTTCTCTCTTTTCTTCTTTCTTTTCTTTCCATTTCTTTCCTTTACTTTCTTTCCCCTTTTGGCTTGCTTGTTTGTTTGTTTGATTTGTCTGTGCATTTGCATGCTTTTGTTCCCTCTATGCTAGTCTGTTTCCTTTTCAGGGATACCTCAAGAAAAAAGCCAAAGTACACGTGGTGGAGAGTCCAAAATATCACTAACCAGGGAAATAAAATAATCAAAGGCACAACAAGAGAAACCGAGGTACACCATTAAAAGAACACTTTCTGAAACGACAGGCCCTGGACGGTCAATGAGCCTCCTTCAATAGAGCAATACTAACATACAAGCACAGTGCATAACGAGCTTTTAAAACTGACAAGAGACAGAAAGCTAGCCAAAATCACTAAACGAAAGAACTCTCCTCTAAAGCAACTCCAGGAAGAAGCCACAGAACTGCTCAAAACAGGCTTCAACAACATAACTGAACAAGAATTTATAACAATTGTCATAAAATTCATTGCTATACTTGAAAAAAACATCAAAGAAGCTATTGATGTACAGACTAGAGACCATCAAAAAAGCTGTGACGAGTTAAAAAAGGCTATAAATGATGTGCATACCAAAATGGAGGCAGCCACTGCACGGATCGAAGAGGCAGAGAGGAGAATAAGTGAATTAGAAGACAGAGTTATAGCAAAAGAGGAAGCCGAGAAAAAGAGAGAAATTGATACAGGAACACGAAAAGAGAATTTGAGAACTGAGTGATACAATCAAACGGAACAATATCCGTATCATAAGAACTCCCGAAGATGAGGAAAGAGAAAAAGGTCATGAGGGGTACTGGATCAAATTATAGCTGAAAACGTCCCAAATATGGGGAAAGAAAAGGACATTGAAATCCAAGAGGCCCAAAGGACCCCCTTAAGATGTAACTTGAATCGACCTTCGGCACGACATATCATAGTGAAACTGGCAAAATATAAAGACAAAGAGAGAATCCTGAAAGCAGCTAGGGAAAAAAGGGCCCTAACATACAAAGAGAAAGCTATCAGAGTGGTTACAGACCTATCTAATGAACCTTGGCAGGCCAGAAAGGAATGGCAGAAACTCAGGAGAAATATGCAGCCAAGAATCCTTTATCCAGCGAGCCTATCATTCAAAATAGAAGGAGAGAAAGGTGTTCCCAAATAAACAAAAATTGAGAAAATGTGTCACCACCAAACTAGCCCTACAAGAAATCCTAAGAGGGACTCTGTGAGGAAAATGTAGCAAGGAATACAAGGTACCAGAGACCCACTATAAACATGAACTCCACAGAAAACACAATGAACCCAAACCTACATTTTTCAATAATAACACTGAATGTTAATGGACTGAAAGCCCCAATCAAACGACACAGGGTAGCAGAATGGATATAAACACAAAATCCATCCATATGCTGTCTACAAGAGATTCATTTGAGACCTGAAGACACCTTCAGATTGAAAGTAAGGAGATGGAGAAATATCTATCATGCGACCGGTAGTCAAAAGAAAGCCGGAGTAGCCATACTTATATCAGACAAACTGGAATTGAAAGTAAAGGCAGTAACAAAAGACGAAGAAGGACATTACA
>JAQQST010001352.1:0-12814 GCA_028646485.1 Cryptoprocta ferox | reverse complement strand
GAGGGCGGGACCTGCGCGGCTGAGGCCTCGTCCTCCTGGGGGTGCCCAGGCGTCCTGACCTTCCACCAGCCTCAGGGCCTCATCTGAGCTGCAAGAGAAGAAAAATCCCAGAAAAATCCCCGGCGTGGTAGCCCCAGGGCAAAGGGGCTGGGTGTGTGGATGGGTTGCGGGGACGTATGGTTTCAAAAAGTAGGGGCCAAGCCGCGTCCTGTCGGCGGAGGACGAGGGCTGCGGGCCTGGGGACGTAAAGAAGCGCAGCCTTATTTGGCGCGTGCGGTGCAGGGGGCACATTGCCAAGAGCTCTGTGTGGATTGTCACGTGGCCGCTCTGTGACGCCTGGGAGGTAGGTGCTATTGTCCCCATTTTATAGGTGAGGAGATGAAGGCTCAGAGAGGTTAAGTGACCTGCCCAAAGGCACAGAGCCCCCAAGTGTCACACGCACTGCAGGGGCCACAGTGACTGAGAAAACTAAGCCAGGTCACCTCGCTGGCCTGCTCAGACCCTCCAGTGGCCCCCTATTGCTCTGTAAGTAAAGGCTGAGCTCCTGGCCGTGACCTCCAAGGCCCTGACGTGGCCTCTGCCCTGTCTCTGCCCGTGTCCCTCCTTTCCGCTGCTTTGCTCGCTCTGACCTCATCCATCCGAGCTCTTTGTCTGTCCCAGTCTCTGCCCGGCTGGTCCTCCTTGGGGCCCAGGTCCAGCTCAGATGGTCCCTCCTTGAGAGCCCTCCCTGAATGCCCCGAGGTGGCCTCCCGCCCCACTGAGCTGTCACTCTCAGGGCCCTGCCCCGTGTGTGTCCCTTGTCGCCTTCTCACAGTGGGTGACCAGCTGACTCTCCGCTGACTGGCAGTTCACTGCCTCCCCCACCAGACTGTGAGAGGGCCGGGGCCGTGTGGGTCTGGTGCCCTGTGTCCCCTGCACTGAGCCCAGCACCTGGCACATGCCAGGCACTCAATGACTATTTGTTGAATGAATGAAAGACGCGGGGGGGACGCGGCGGGGTCAGGACTCAAACTCACGTCCGTCTTGCCCCAAAGCCCATATTTAATTCTACCCCTCCCCGGCTTTATAGAGATGTAATTGACATATACGGTTGTGCAAGTTTAAGGCGCACAACATAATGATGTGGTACCTGAATATATTATAAAATGATTAGCGCAATAAGCTTAGTTAACACACCCACCCCCTCAAGTGACGTCCGTTGTTTATGATGACAACACTTATGATCTGTTCTCCTAAGAACTTTCCAGCATACGATACAGCATCGGTAACTACAGTCGTGACGCTGTAGTAGAACTTATTCATCTTACAACTGGGCGTTTGCACCCTGTGATCAACCTGTCCTCATTTCCCCGCCCCCCAGCCCTGGCAACCGCCAATCTACTCCTTGTTCCTATGAGTTCAGCTTTTTTTGATTGCACCTGTGAGTGAGATTTTGCAGCCTTTGTCTTTCTCTGTGCGACTTATTTCATCCAGCACGGTGCCCTCCAGGTTCACCCGTGTTGTCACAAGTGGCTGAATTCCTTTCTGTTTATAGCCGAATAATATTCCCCTGTGTATACATTTTCCTCTTCCGTTTATCCATGGATGGACACCGTTGCTTCCCACATGTCTTGGCTACTGTAAACAACACTGCCGTGAACTCGGGGATGTAGCTCTCTTTGGGAGTGTGATTCTGTTTCCTTAAGATTTACACCTAAGGAGGTCGGATTGCTGGATCATACAGTAGTTCCATTTTTATTTTATATTTTCCAGCAAACTCCATACCGTTTTCCACGATGGCTGCGCCAATTCCCACCAGCAGTACACAAGGCTCCCTTTTCTCCACATCCTCACCAGCTCTTGTTATTTTTTGTTTGTTTGTTTTTTCATACTAACCGTTCTGACAGGTGTGAGGCGATCTCTCATCGTGGGTTTGATTTGCATTTTCCTGATGATGAGTGACGTTGAGCATCTTTTCACGTGTCTGTCAGCCATCTGGGTGTCTCCCTTGAGAAAAAATGTCTATTCAGATCCTCTGCCTATTTTTTAATCAGATTATTTGGTCTTTTGCTGTTGAGTTGTATGAATTCCTTATATATTGCGGATGTTAACCCCTTGTGGGTATATGGCCTACAGAGATATTTTTCCCATTCCATAGGTTGCCTTTCCGTTTTGTTCATTGTTTCTTTGGCTTTAGTTTGATGTAGTCCCACTTTTTGAATTTTGCTTTTGCTGTTTGTGCTTTTGGCGTCATAGCCAAGAAATCATTGCCATTTATTTTTTTCCAAGATCAACGTCAAGGAGCTTTTCCCTTATGTTTTCTTCTAAGAGTTTTATGGTTTCAGATCTTAACGTTTAAGTCTTCAGTCGAATTTTTGTGAGTGGTGTAAGGTAGGGGCTAATTTGATTATTTTGCATGGGAATGTCTAGCTTTGCTAACAACACTCATCCGGAGACTATCCTTCCCCCAGTGAGTATTCTTGGCTCCCTTGTCAAATGTTAGTTTATTTCTGGGCTCTCTGTTCCGTTACATTGGGCTATGTGCCTGTTAGGCCAGCGTCATCCTGTTTTGATCATGATAACTTTGTAAGGTAGTTTGAACAAGAAGTGTGACCTCCAGCTTTGTTCTTTCTCAAGATTGCTTTGCTCTTTGGCGTCTTTCGTAGTTCCAGATAAATGTTAAGATTTTTTAAAAAAATTTCTGTGAAGAAAGCTATTGAAGTTTTGATAGGGCTTGCATTGAGTCTATAGATAGCTTTGGGTAGGTATGGACATTTTAACAATATTAACTATTCAGATCTGTGAACATGGAATTTTATATATATATATAATTCATTTACATATATATGTATATGTGTATATGTAAATAAATATATGTATATGTAATATATATATTTTTTACATATAAAATTTATTTATATATAAATTTTATGATATTTATTTATATATAACAAGAATACATATCATTTATTTACATATAAATTTATAAATATATTTATAATTTATGTCTGTCTTCACTTACTTTCAGGAGTGTTTTCTAGTTTTCAATATATAGCTCTTTCACCTCCTTGGTTAAATTTATTCTTTTTTTCAATCAATTTAATTTCTTTTTTTTTAACTATATAGTTTATTGTCAGGTTAGTTTTCATATAACACCCAGTGCTCTTCCCCACAAGTGACCTCCACCATGACCATCACCCCTCATTACCTTTCCTCCTTCCCCTTCCCCCCTCAGTTTGTTTTCAGTATTCAAGAGTATCTCGTGTTTTGTCTCCCTCCCTCCCCCTAACTCTTTTCCTCCTTCCCCTCCCCATGGTCCTCTGTTGGGTTTCTCCTGTCAGACCTATGAGTGAAAACATATGGTATCTGTCCTTCTCTGCCTGACTTATTTCACTTAGCATGACAACCTCGAGGTCCATCCACTTGGCTACGAATGGCCAGATTTCATTCTTTCTCATGGCCATGTAGTATTCCATTGTATAGATAAACCACATCTTCCTAATCCATTCTTCAGTTGATGGACATTTAGGCTCTTTCCATGATTTGGCTATTGTTGAAAGTATTTTATTGTTTTTAATGCTATTTTTTTCATGTTTATTTATTTATTTTGAGAGAGAAAGTGAGCAAGAGAGCACAGCACGCACATGCCATTCGCGAGTGTGCATGAGTGGGGGAGGGGCAGAGCCTGATGCGGGGCTCTATTCCATGAACTGAACCATGAGATCATGACCTGAGCCGAAACCAAGAGTTGGATGCTCAACCAATTGAGCCACCCAAGCTCCCCTTTATTTCTTTTTTGGATAGTTCATTGTCAGTGTATAGAAATGCAACTGAATTTTGTATGCTGATTTTGTATCCTGAAATTTTACTGAATTTATTTATTAGTTCCAATGGAGGAAGGAGAGAAGATAAGGAGCTGCTCTAATCAGCCTCCAAAGGACTTTTTCCATAAAAACATTATTTGACGTGATTCTCCTGGGAACCCCTGTGAAACTAGCTGGTCGGATCTTATCAGTCCAATGAATAGACGTGGTAACCGAGGTCCAGAGAAGGGAACCGGCTCACCCAAGGTCACGAGGCAAGTGCAGTGATGAACTGGTTCAAGAGCCCAATCCTCTAGCTCCCAGCCGGGATTTTCCTACACACCCCCACCATCTCCCTGGACCTAAGGTAGGAGAGGAGATGGGGATCCAGCAAAATCCCGCTCCAGATCATTCATCCGCCATTGGCTGGGGTCCTCTTTGTGCCACCCATGTCCCTCCAAGCCCAGCAGAGGACCAACGTGACCATTTGCTTTCGCCATTCTAGTCCTGAAATGCAGAGGGGCTGCCTTGGAAACGATCATGCTGCTATCAAGGAGCAGATGCCGACCTCAGCTGGCACTGACCCTACTGTGACTTCCTGTAGGTGGTGTCCACTGCCCTGCTCCTCAGTGCTGTTTTAGACCACCACCCTCTGCCCAGTCTTCAGCCCCCTCACTCTTGGCAATTGATCGGACGTCCTCCCAACGTGGAAAATAAAGCCCTGCGGCGTACATGGCCTTCTCTTTACTGACGAATGGTTTCCCATTCTCAGACATTTCTGGACGACACCTGCTTCCCCAGTGGAAGGCCATCCACCGTGGACCCATCCACCTGCCCCTCTGTGGGGGCCTGTCCCTGTGCCACCATCTCCCCTCTCTTCTGTTCCCTCAGCTTGTCTACCCCCCCATGGCTTCTTGCTTGAATTTCCCCCAACGGAACCCTGAAATAAATCCTTCCCTTCAAATCCCCTGGCTCCCTGAGCTACTTCCATTTCTTCCCTGCCCACCCACTGGGTGTTCTCTCGAAGTGTAGGGGGCGGTTAATGTCCTGGGAGTCAGCAGATAAGTGCTGTTTCCCCTCCTCCAGGAGGATGGCACTGAGGTGCTCCCCACATGCTCCTCAGAGCAGCCCCAGCAGGACTGAGTCCCAGGTGCCCATCACTGTGACTCACTCATTGATCCATGTGTGACTGGCTTTTCTCTCTTCTCTACTCAATCTCTCCATGCTCTCACCTGGGCTGATCTTCCACATAAACTATTGGCACCAGAGCCCTTGTTTTAGGGGCTGCTTTGGGGCACCCACCCTCAGACCCCTGCCTGCCCCACCCTGCCCTACCCCTGCCTCACCTGGCCCCAAAGGAGTTCATGCTTCTTCCTCCTGCTCCCTGGTGTCTATTATCGTATTTCTTGAGTCAGAGTCTATCTTTTGTGACAGACCATGAGCCCCTTGAGGGCAAAGAACAGCTCTTACTCATCTCTGTGTCCCCCTTCACCTGGCACATTCCTCGGTCATCCCTGGCCACAAGTGTTTGTTGAGTGAGTCCCTGAGAAAGTGAATGGATGAACGATAATCTCCAGGACACCTATCTGGGATGACAGACCCTGCAGAGTTAGTCATCCCATCGGTGTGGCCCTTTCAACCAGCCTCTCCTCCCCCATCAGGCCTATCCCTGCCCCCCGTGCAGGCTCCGCGGCCCCTCACTCTGCCAGCAACACAGGTTCTGTCCTCTGCAACACGGGGGGCTCCCAGGACTCTCCTGCCAGAAAAAGTCCCAGACAAGGACGTGGGCCTCTCGAGGGGAAATTCCAACACCAGTTAAATAAAGGTTACTGGAACTGAGTGAAATGCTATTATAATGTGACATAATTCAATGCCACCTTCCAACAGATGTCGCTTTGGAGGGATAGATGTGTCCCAGCTGGAATCCGGGGCGCATTCAGAAGCACTCGGAGCACCCACCTGCTGCTTCAGATGTGAGCAGCCCCAGGAAATGGTAATTTCTACAGATCAACTTATTCAGCCCAAATGCATGGAGCCAACAAGTTCCCAGCAGGAATTTAAATTGTCGCTGGGTAAGTGGAGCGGTTGTGCCAAGCCAAGCAGTTGTGTAGACCACATCGGGCTTTGCGACCCCTGGGGGGACGGGATGCCCAGAGCACATCCAGAAGGCCGGAGCCGCAGACTCAGCTCCTCGGTCCTGGGAGAGGTTTTACAGACGAGAAAACCAAGAAAACCGAGACAAAGGAGGGGCCGTCCAAGGTCACACACCCAAGGCAGTGGCAGACCTGGATCAGAATCCAGGCAGATCTGCCCCCGCCCTTCCAGCTTCACAGGAGATCAGGCGGGCTGGGAACCGTGCTGAAGCTAACAACAAAACCAAACATAAAACAACTAACATCCGGGACTGACCCAGAGGGTGCCTGCCATTCTGTGTAGGCCTGGGACCGGGGGAGCCCGGGCTCTGGTGCCAGCTCTGCCCTGCCCTCACTGCTCACTGCTCTCTGGGTCTCAGCCTCTTTATCTGTAAATGAGAAGCTGAAGGATCTCCAGAGTCCTTTGCCTTCAAAAATCACTCTGAGCCTGTTTTCCCCGTTCAAGGAGCCTAAGGCTCTGCTTCTCAGGATGCTGTGAGGGTCTACATCTTATGATCTTAGCAGAGAGAGGTTCCTTGGAACAACTGTTTTGAAAGCAACCCCGGGAATAGCATGATCATCACTCACACATTTGCAGCAAGGTGATGCTCAAGGTTGCCCTGGGTGCACACCTGAGCTGCTAGAGGTGAAGGGAAAACCAATGTGTCATCACCAGACAGGTGGTTTCCCAACTAGCAGTGGACTACGGATCCCGGGGGCCCAGGCCCTTACCCCATGAGGTCAGCGTGTCTCCAAAGCCAGGTTCCTCTCAGTTTTAGCAAGGGACAGGGTGTCTCAGAGCCCCAGCTGCCTGTGCAAGGGGCCTTGGTGGTGCTGAGCTGTGGGTGAAGAGCTGGGGAGGAGAGGGAAGGAACAGGAGAGGGAGGAGGGCTTTTGGTCCCAAATGTTGCTGAAAAACGTGGACTCTGGAATCAGAAAGACCTGAGGCCAGTGGCTCAGTATTTGCGGGATTCTGGTCAAGTCGCCGGCCAGTTGGAACCCTGGGTCGCCATGAGCACTGTCTGGATGGTAATGCCGGCAAGGCGCCTAGCACCACGCCTGGCCAGGCTGAGCTCCCGGCACACAGCAGCCAGCAAGGCAGCGGTAAATCCAGAGGGAGGCGCGTAGCGGGGGCGGGGGGGCTGCGGAGCCCACCCTGTGGACAGGACCGTGGGGACCGGAGGACAAAGGGGCTTGTCCTTCTGCGGGGAGTGGCAGAAGGGTGGATTCCCAGACCACAAAGGCATAACAGGTTGCGTTTGTCTACTTGTTATGACGTTAGTGAGAGCAGGAATTATCTGTACGTCACGGCCATTATAGGGGAGAGATCGGTCAGGAGTTCACTGTCTAATGGTGATAATAATAATTATTGTCAATAGATCAGTCTGGAAGAAATGTCGATGTCACCCATGAGTAAATGACTGTCACGTATGTAGACAGTGGGTGTGACCATTATTTAGATGGGCGAGGGGGTGACGGGCACTGGCCATGTGGGGTCATAGAGGATACTGTCCTATAGTTTTCTTCACGGTCTGTCTGCTAAAAGATGGGTGGCTCACAGCAACGAGGGCCTCACCGCCTCCCCCATCTCCCCCTTCTCTGCACAATAAATACTGGCCCTTCTTCCTGTGATTCTGAACTTGGCTACCCCCGCCCACAGCTGACATTCGAGGCTAAACCCCCCATGCAGACTAGCCTCCTTCTCCCTAAGGGCAGAGGCTCGTCTATAGGATATCGCTCCCTCCCTCCCTTTCCTCTGTCCCCTCTGTCCCCCCTCCTGCTCCCAGACCCTGCTCCTCCCTCACCCGTGCTATTGCCACAGCTTCCTCTTGGGTCTCTAGCGTCCCCACCTCCAGCCCCTCTTCGGGGACTGTTTGTCTGAACCCCCCATCAGAGCAAATCACAGCCCTGCTCTTCCCCCCAATCCTCCATTTCCTGAAAAGCAGGGATTCCAAAATGAATCCTGGGGCCTGCGGAGGGAGGGCTTCTGTGTCCCCAGGGCCACATGAGGCAGAGGCTGAAGCCACCAGCCACTGGTACACTTGTTCTTTGAACTTGCCAATTGAATTATATTTCAAAACCATGCGCATGTACCTTCTAAGACTTACCCGTGGTATGTTTAATATAAAATAATGGGTTCCCCAGCTCACTGAGCGGCATTCCCCAGTGAGGCCAGGAGTCAGAGCACAGGACTGAGATGTCTTCTGGGGTATCCATCCACCTCATTCCAAGTTCAGGGGCAAACATGCCCTTGATTTCATACTGCAACAATCATGAAGGGGCGCCTGGGTGGCTCAGTCGGTTGAGCGCCCGACTCTTGGTCTCAGCTCAGGTCTTGATCTCAGGGTTGTGAGTTCAAGCCCCTTGTAGGGCTCCATGCTGGGCCTGGAGCCTACTTTAAAAAAAAAATTCAAAACCAATCACAATGTGTTGTGCTGAGGTTTCCCAGGGTTGCCTCAGCCCCAGGATCCTCTGAGCGCGTTCCTGACTCCCTGCCCCATGTCGCCACCTGCCCCCCGCACCCCTTTCCTCTGAGCCTCACCCTCAGATCTCAAACACAACAGTGGTACACACAGTGCATACACCGCACACACACGCATACACCCTCCTCACCCCCCACGCATACACACACCCACCCCCACACCACTGCCCCAACAACCGTACCCCACTCACCATTTGTCACCGTTCCCTAGGTAGGGCATAAACATCCACGCAGTCCCCTTGAGTTGGGGAAAGGGGACTAGCACTGATTGAGCACCTACTGTATGCCAGACTCCGTATTAAGCCTTTTGCGTGTGAGACCTGTCTTAAGCTTTTTACCAACCCTTCTGAATCGGAGCCCTCCCTCGGACCTGCCTCCTAGCACACAATGTCTGTTTGCAAGCCCTGTGTTCTAGCTCTGCCCTTGACCTTCCCCCATTTTTTTGCTGAAGAGAGATTATCAAAGGAGCAGAACCTTCTAATTACTAGCTTGACTAATGGAGTGAGCAGTGAATGAAGCAGAGATGATCTCACCCCTGGAGAGGGGGCTCCGCCTCAGCTGGATGGAGAAGAGGAGGTGAAAGGTGTTTCCTGAGTTCTCCGGGTGGGAGCCCCCTCCCTCCCCAGGCCCTCCAGCAGAGAGGGGAGGAGGGAGGGGAGAAGGGAGGACGCCTACCACCAGGCTTAGTGTGAGTCCCAGCTCTCCCCCACCAGCTGGGTGACCCAGGCAGCCTCTTCCTTCTTTGATCCTCAGTTCCCTGATCTGGCAAATGGGTTGGCAAGAGTCACCTTCATGTTTAGGTCACTGTGAGAAGACGAGGCATACAGGAGGACAGGCTATGGTCTTGGCACATACAACACGCGGCTGTTATTGTTACCTTTCTCTGATGTCCCGGACTTTCTAAACTGGACTCTGGCCCCGGGTCTCGGATGATAACTGCTTCAGAATCACCTGTGAGGCTCTCTGAACGGCAGATCCCTGAGCCCCGCTGGAGGAGAGTCCGATTCCTTGTTCTGGGAGGGGCCGGGGGGGGGGGCTCGACTGTGCTCCCGTGTCTGTCGTGTTCTCCTCTCAGCAGATGCAGGCCGGTCCCTGCCCTGGGCGTGCCAGAGGACCAGCTCTGGGAAAGCCTTTTTTTTTGGGGGGGGGGCTTCCCCTACCTCTGGCCCTCCTCTAAAGTGTAGTCGGGGCCGGAAGTGGATGCCTTCCACAGCCCCTCTGGCTCTGGCTGGGGCCCAGGCTTGGGCCTCTCTCATCAGTCCCCCGCATCTGGTGGTAGAGAGGGTGTGAGCCCTGGGGTCAGGCTGACAGCGGTTTGGACCCTGCACCATCACATACCAGCTTCCGAGGCAGCTGCTGCTGGCTGGAGCTCAGGCTCTGACATCGGGCGGCCTGGGGTTGACACGTGGCTCTGTCATCGACACGCTCTGTGACCTTGGTAAGTTGCTGAACCTCCCTGTGCTGGCGTTTGCTCATCAGTAAAACGGGGATCATGATAGTCCCTCCCTCATTAGGTGGCTGTGTGGACTGAGCTGACATACAAGCCACCTTGGCAGAGAGCCGGGCCCGAGCTAAGCGCCCCAGCTCAGACGTGGAGTCAGCGGGGTAACCTCAGGCATGTCCCACAAGTGGCATGGATCTCAGTTCCCTCATCTGCACAATAGTGAGAGTAATTGTCGCCTTTGGAGACTGGTGTGAGGAGGGATGAGATGAGGCCTGTGAAGTGCTCGAACTCCGAACTCCGCTCTGGCCGTGAAGCCTCGAGGCGGGTTGTGAGTTTCATCTCCTCCACCCCTTCTCTGCTGAAGGCTCCGCGTCCACCTGCCACTCACATCCGGCCTCACACACCCTGTCGTCCCCACGCCTCGCCTGGTGAAAGTGTCCAGACTTCCTGGAGGGTTGACAGAGGACCCCACGAGCAAATGCTAGCAGAGCTCCTAGTGCAGGGCTGGGTGCCTGGAAGCACCCGGAGATGGGAGGTTATTATCACCAGCTGGGACGTGGATCCACCCTTGGGAGGGCGCAGTGAGACGTGGGGGTCCCTCAGCTGCTGGTGCCAGCTCTGCCCCAGTGGGGAGCATGGTCCGGGCGAGTCCCGTTCCCCTGCTGAGCTTCAGTTTCCCCATCTGTAAGATGGGACTTGAGCTGGTTATTCAGCCTTGGCTCTGTAGACACAATACTCAGCTAATCACCTCCAATCTCTCCCATTCTTAATTTTTTTAAATTTTATTTTTTAAGAGACAGAGAGAAAGAGCATGGGCAGGGGAGGGGCAGAGAGAGCGCGGCGGGGGCGGAGGGAGGACACAGAATTGGAAGCAGGCTCCAGGCTCTGAGCTGTCAGCACAGAGCCTGATGTGGGGCTCGAACTCACAAATGTGAGATCATGACCTGAGCTGAAGTCGGACATTCAACTGACTGAGCCACCCAGGCGCCCCCAATCTGTCCCTTTCTTGACTTATCCTTCCCCTATTTCCCCACCCCTGCATTAACCCAAACTGAGAAGGCCATTTGGGTCCCGCTGCCCACACCGGGAATGAGCCTACTGTGTCTCCAAGAGCATCCAGGCAGGTTCCCAGGACAACCAGCCACATGTTCATCATGGTGGGACCCCTCCCCACTCTCCGGGTAGTTTTATCTCAGCCTGGACTCAGTTCACTGCTTTGACTCACTATGGGTAGGGGCTTCTAGAATTCCTCAGGAGAGGGGCAGAGATGGGAAAACCAGGCTCCATGGGGTCTAGCTCAAAGTAAGGGGGGAAGGAAACCCATGATGCTATGCCCAATAGCCAGGCTCCATATTTGGTTATGAGCCAGTCTTCACATAGGAGGGAACAGAGGCTCAGAGGGGTTGGGTCATTTGCCCGAAATCACACAGCTAGTAAGAGACAGAGGCAGGATACAAACCAACGACACTTTCTCTTCTGGGATTTGGCTACGGAAGGCCGACGATCTGCTCTTTGGAGACTGGGCTCTACGATTTTCCTGCCTCCAGGGGACAGGTCACGGAGTGAGCAGCAGAACTCCCCGCAGCCAGAAAGCAGAGCCCACCATAACATGCCCACCTTCTCGCGATTCTTTGGGGCTGCTGAGTTGGGACGATTTCTCAAGACGCCAAATTCAGCGCCAGACTGGGCCTCATGCAGAAGGACATCGCTCTCAGAACCACGTCAGCGTCCCCAGGTCCGATCCTGTTAAGAGGTACTGCTAATGTCTCCATGGCGGACTTGCCGTCTCCTGGGGCGGGGGCTGGGGTGCGGGAGGGAGGGGCACTCCCGTGTGGTCCAAGGTACACAGGGTCTGGGAACAGACCTAGGTTGTCAGGGGTCCCAACGGCACCACTCATAAGCTGGGTGGCCTTGGGCAAGTGGCCAAACTTCTCTGAGCCTTGGCGTCCTGTGATCCCCCCCCCCCCCACCTTGCCGGCTTGCTGGGAGGATTGAGATACACGTATGATAAATGGCAGCCTTAACATCTTTGAATCATCGATAATTGCTTTCCGTCATGATCCTTATTACAATTGGGCCGTTATAGGTTTTTGTGGGATTCTTCGTTTATTGTCAACTTCCTCACCAGCAACCGGAAGTTCCCGTGCTGGTAAAGCGAGAAAGTGCATAAACGAAGGAATGAGTGATGGAACGTTCCATGATGACTCTTCTGAACCTTATAACTCTCCCGGGGCCACGGTACCCCACCTTGAACCCTCCCCCTCTGCACTCTGCCTACTTCCTGCTGCCCTTCAGAGAGGAAGCTGAGGCGGCCCAGACCCTCTGTCTCCCCGCCCCTGCCCTCTCTGCTCGGCCTGTGCATGCAGACACGTGTCCCCACTCCGATGCAGCCCATGCACCCAACCGGGAACGGCAGTGGCTCTGCTATTTTAAAGGAAGAACCCTGGGTTGGCGACCACTGATTTATTTCATTCTTTGAGGCTTGGCCCTCCAGGCCTGGGCCCTCATTGTGACTTCCTCCTCCATCCCCACTAATGAGCGGACTGAGCAGAGAATCCCAGGGCTTGGCTGCCCAGGTCAGCTGCAGCTGAAACGTAAATGGCTGAGCTCTGGGGAGATTTTTCTCGCTCTGCAGTATAATCGTGGCTCAGTGGACCTTCAAAAGCACTAGAGAGTCTGTGTGAGCTAAGGCCTCTGCCACGCAGCCTGCCTGCTAAATATTTTGCTAAATCTCTTCCTGCTGTGCCAACATGAGGCTGGGGTCTCCAGGAGGCTCTGGGGGTGGACAGAGGAAGAGCAGCTGGTCCCCGTCAGCATCATACACCTACCTGATGGTGGGAGGTTGGAGCAGGAAGGTACAGCTCCCGCACTGATTGCTCAGCAGCCCCACTGACCCCTGCTCTAGGGCTTGCAAGGCCCGCGTGGACATCACCCCTTGGGTGAGCTCCTTCCGGAGCTCAGTCTGGGGGCTGGT
>JAQQST010001351.1:0-12818 GCA_028646485.1 Cryptoprocta ferox | reverse complement strand
GGAGGGGAGGAGGAGCAGGAGGAAGGGAGGAGGGGAGGAGGAGCAGCAGGAGGAAGAGAGGGGAGGAGGAGGAGCAGAAGGGAGGAGGGGAGAGGAGGAGCAGCAGGAGGAAGGGAGGAGGGGGGAGGAGGAGCAGCAGGATGAAGGGAGGAGGGGAGAGGAGGAAGAGCAGGAGGAAGGGAGGAGGGGAGGAGGAGCAGGAGGAAGGGAGGAGGGGAGAGGAGGAGCAGCAGGAGGAAGGGAAGGGGGGAGGAGGAGGAGGAGGAAGGGATGAGGGGAGGAGGAGGAGGAGGAGGAAGGGAGGAGGGGTGAGGAGGAAGGGAGGAGGGGAGAGGCTGCATCCTTGTCATTCCCCATGTCCGTGACCCTGGCCCATGCCCGCCGCCCCTGCCCTTCTCACTCCCGAGCCCGCGGGACCCTCGGAAAGTCCTCGCAAGCAGGGAGCACAGAAAGGGCTTGGAAGCCGGCAGATCATCTGCTTTGGGTTAAGATGAAATGAAATCAGCTTTGGGGGAGAAGAAGGAGGCGATAAGGGGAGTAGGGCGCAGGGCAGGAGGCGGCCCGTCCGGCGATGACCCGAGTCCATTCCCCGACCCCACCGTGACACCACGCCGCGGCAGCCAAGGCGTCTCGGTCCCCGGGGCCCGTCAGGGGCGCGGTCCCGCCAGGGCCCCGCAAGCCCGGTGCGGCCCCCGGAAGCCAAGCCGGTGTTGCTTTATTGTGCGAGCATCACCGACGTGGTCACCAGGCTGGTAACAGGAGACGGGTGGCCTCCCGGTTTGACCTTTCACCCCCTCTTTACTAAATAGGCCTAATTATTGCATTTGTCTGTCATTTGAGCCACAAATGATCCATTCAGGTCGCGGGGGGAGGCCCCTGTCTGCAGAGCCCCGCTAATTGTATCCTTCAGAGGAAGTTCGGCAGGAGGCTGGACCTGCCCCCGTGCTTCCGGGGAGGGGACAGAGGAGGGGAGTCGTCCCACCACAGCCCTGGGCTCGGCCTCTCTGCCGCCGAGGAGGGAAGCCGGCTCCTCCTTCTGGGGTCCCCGGGGTTTGAACCCCAGTCCCGCGTGGGCCTGTGGCTTCCCACAGCCGGGCCCAGTGCCCACCGTGTGCCCAGCAGCCACAGCGCTGGCCAAGGTCCACGCGCCCCTCTCCCTCCTGTGCGCGACATGTCCCAGGCTGCTCGCTGTTAGTGCCCCCCTGACTGGGTTCTGGCCGGTGGCCTGTGAGTGGGGGCGGCACGTGCCCGGCCAGCCTGGCCCGCCAACCCCGCCATGCCCAGTCCCCGCGGTCTTTCCCACCTGCTGCCTCCAAGCGCCCGGAGGGGGGCGGGGCACAAAACGGAAGCCTGGGCCCCTGACGGACTCGGTGGAGCACACCCACCGCACCCCTCGCCTCCCCCCGCCCCCCCAGCGCTCAGTCGCCGCTATGCTGTGACGTGAGCACAAAGTAACATTCACTCGATCCAGTTTCTGACATTGGGAGTTTGTTTATTCCAGCACCTTGCCTGGCCTGATTTAAAAAAATTTTTTTAAATGTTTATTTATTTTTGAGAGAGAGACAGAGCACAAGCAGGGGAGAGGGAGAGAGAGGGGAGGGGGAGAGAGAGGGAGACACAGAATCGGAAGCAGCTCCAGGCTCCGAGCTGTCAGCACAGAGCCCGACGCGGGGCTCGAACCCACGAGCCGCGAGATCATGACCTGAGCCGAAGTCGGACGCTCAACCGACTGAGCCCCCCAGGCGGCCCCCGGATTAATCTACTTAGTAATAGAACCCCGAGTCTATCCCAGGAGGTAACGTGCTCACCGAAGGGACTGTTACTCGCTAGCCTCCCTAAGAGCTGGGGGCGGCTAAGGAAACTCTGAATCGTACTGGGTAGGACAGTGAAAAAGCTCCTTGAGAAATAGACAGATAGTTCGTTCCCTTTTCCCCCCTGCTGCCTGAATGCAAACGTGATGGTTGGAGCTCCGGCAACTATCCTGAGCCATGAGGTCTGAGGGTGGTAGATGAAAGGAATCTGAGTCCCTGACGACTGTGCTGAGCCTGGGCTCCCTACTCTTACGCTTGTTTTACTAACGAGAAAAAGAAGCCTTTGCATGTTACAACCACCAGTGCTCTGGGTTTTGGGTTAAATGCACCTGCACCCAGTCCTAACGCCTATGTCGCTTCCCTGGAGGAACGCGGGAGCCTCGCAGAGGCTAAGTGAGGTGAACGTGAGCGGTATGATTTGGACAGAGCTTCGCCCCATGATCGCCGTGGTGAGTAGTTATTCGCTCACAAGAGGCAGCAGTTTCACCGAGACTCCCTGAGCCTCTTCTGTGAAACGGGGATAACGGTGCTAACGTGAGACACGCGTGGACAGAAGGCCACGCCCTTGCCTGGACTCCGGGCTCCCGCTTCTTCTCCCCGGAGCCTCCATGCTCCCCTCGCGGCCTCGTCTGCCCTCCGGGATGCCCTCCCACGTCCTCGGACGCGCACGCCATTGACCGGAGTGACCCTGGCTCCCTGTCACAGCTGATCAACGCTCTGGCCACCGGGCAGCCCCGCAGATCCAGAAACGCTGCCTTCTGCGGTGCGGGCAGGCTTCCGGCTGGACCGTTACCCGCCCCCCCCCCCCGCCCCCCAGAGGCACAGACAAAGCAAAGGTCCCACCAAGGGGCCTCTTAACCTAGTTTTCCCTTAACAAGAGTTGAGCCTGTAAAGACAGTAATTGGTGAGAGCAAAGGTTTCGCGGAGCGGCCGCCTGCACACGACAGTATGCTGACGCTTAACCATGCGGGTGCCCTCTTGGCTCTTTGCGGGCCATCAGTGGGGCTTGCAGCCGAAAGAAAACCTCCAGGACACTCTGGATTTCGAGCTGCTGGGCACAGTTGTACAAGTTGCTCACTGCCCGAGGTGCCTAGCCAAGGCGGCAAGTGCGTAGCCCACCCCCACACTCACGGGACGTGCACATGGCTCGGGGCTGTGTGTACCAGGAGGCAGGGGGCCGGGGAAGCGTCTTCTCCTAATTCGCACAACGACACTCTATGGGCCAGTGGCAGACGGCTGGGATCCCCGGCAAAAACTCACCTTTGTGTGGTCTCTGCCTCTTTTTGTTCACCAGGGCTTCCCCGTGCAAAGCAAGCACTGAAAGCCCGTGGTGGGGATTCGGGGCACTCCCTGGAGCTCACGCACTCTTACCCTAGTGCATTAGGGCTGAGCCCACCTCCTCTCGGAGCAGCGTTGTTTTAATCCTCCATTCCCCGAGTCAAGTGACGATCTTGCAAGAATAAGACTGTCCGTCAGCTGGGCTTTACTTGCAGGGGCCCCGGGGCCAAATTTCAGGCAGATCATTGGCGGGGCGAACACGAGCCCCGGGTAGCTAGCATGTCCCTGAGGCCATCAACCACACACCGGATTATCTGCAGGAGTCCGACAGGCCTGTCTGGACTTATTCCCGGGTCCTCTCAGTGGTCCGCTGCCGGGAAGAGTGCCTGACATTTTACAGCCGGAGGCAGGCCATGAATACAGACAGTGTGGGCGCGAATCAGACGACGTGAGTCCTAGTTATGGTGGGTGGAAATGCCCGGGGAGAAGGGAGTCAGACGGGTACGGGGGGAGGGGCTCATCGCGGGGAAAGTGCAAGAGAAGCCCGAGGCCCCCCGCTGTGATGGACGCAAGGAAGTGCTCGGCGCGTGCTGGGGACACGTCACAGTCACCTGCTGGCCCCAACCGGAGCAAGAGAAGGGAGGCTGGGACTAGCGGGTTGCACCCAGGGAATAGGACGAGAGTTCGTGAATCTACGTTGATTTGGTAAATCAGTGGAGAAGGAAAAGCCACCGCAAATTCAGAAGGAGGGACGGGAAGCCCCCTCGTGACACTTCTGTCAACGCAAGAACTGCGGACGAGTCTGACGCCGGCAGGGGAAACACGGCGGCGGAGGGGGTGCTGCGGGGTCTTGGATCGCTTACCGGATGCTTATCGTCCACAAAGAGAGAAACAGTGACTTTACAGAGGAGAGGCCCCCCGGGCCCCCGGGGGTTGGTGACTGCCACCACGAGGGGACAAATGACATCATCGGTCCCTGATATGAGGACCTGACCAGGACACGGCGTCCCCTTGGGGGTGTTCCTGGCAAAACGTCACAAACTGAATCTAGTCACAGGGAAACCAGACAAGCCCGACTGAGAGCCACTTGACAAAATGACGGGCCTTCTCTCTCCAAAAATGTCACCTTCCTGAAAGACCGAAGAAGTCCGAAGAATGTTCCAGAATAAAGGAGAGTAAAGAGACAGAATAACAGAATGTAACCTGTGCTCCTGGATTAGATCTTGAACCCCCATATATATATATATATATTAATATGTATTTATATACATTAATGTTATATACTAAATATATAATATAGGTTTATATTAAAACATATATACATACAGTGCCCCTGTTCCGACACGGGAATACGCAGAACCCTCTGAACTGCTTGTGTAACTTCTCTGAAGACCCAGAGTTATTTCAAAATAGAATGTTCGTGAATGAATGAATGAATGGATGCATGGCTTTGGATGCCGCGAACATGTGTGTGCGCACAGCCTCCTCCCCCGAGAGGCCCCCCGGCTGTCCTCTCCGGGCCCCTGGGGTGCTCCACCCCTGACACCTGACCCTCCCCGTGAGCTTCTCCACGTCCGCGTGTCCGGGCCCCTTCACAACAGGACTGACGGCTTGGGGGGAACCGGGACGCACACATTTTGGGGGCCGAGGCGTATACAGACGCGCATCCCTTGACTCGAAAAGGCTCCAGTCAAGGGCGTGGCCAGGCCAGTTATCGTGAAGGAACAACTGTGTGTCTGCAGCGAGAGTGAAGTGGAAACCAGAATCGTGGTGACTCCGGTCGGACGGCGCCACCCCCCCCCGACCTGCGGCCCTGGTGGCCCCCCACTTCCCTAGCCGCTGGGCTCCGCGGGGGTGCGTCCACGAACACAGACTTCTCCTCTGTTTCTATTTGTGTCCTCGGGGATGCCCACTCCGCCCTCAGGGCCCTTGTGGGCATCACACGGGCGCCCAGCGTTCCCGCCCGGTCCCGTGGCTCCCGTGGTTGCCGCTACCACAACTCAAGTCAAATGAAAGCAAAGGTGCCCCGGAGCCCGGAAGGCATGAGGTTGGAGGGGGTAGGAATTCCCGACACTTCCCCAGCTTAGCCCAAAGGAATCCAATTCCTTTCTCCCAACAAAACCGGATCACTGAAAACAGAAGTCAACAGGTTTGTCGAATGACTCAGCGCCCAGGCATTGTCTGTTTCAGGGCCATCAGGCCATTTTGGACGGTTACGTTACCGTAATTCTCATAATAGCCATTGACAAAGTAAGGCTGACGCAGGGCGGAAGGATCGAGGCCCCCCAGGCAATCGATGATGCCGTGTGCCGACGGGACTGCTTTCAGCAACAAATTATTTGAACAGTCACCCGGGGACACGTCCAAAGCCGCTGATGATCTCGGGTAATTGGATTTGGAGGACCGGCCGGCCTTGGCACGAAGCTCGGAGCCCTGCCGGATTCCCTCAGCCACAGGGAAACGGACTGGAGGTTTCCCCAGCGACCAGACTCTTGGCGAAGTCAGGCGGCTGGGAAGTCGATGGCACAGGCCTCTCCCTCCATCACTCTGCGAAGGGGATGCTGTAATGTTTTGGGGGAAACAACAGATCATGCGGCGTTTGGCTCCTTTCCTGCCATCTGTTTTCTCTTTGGCTGGTGGGGAGGAGGGAAAACGGAAAAGGAACACGTGACCCATCTTTGCTGGACAGCGTGTGGCGGAGACCAAGAGATGGGGGTTGGCACAGGCGAGGGCCGTCTTCGAAGGACAGGACACCTCCATCCTGGGAGAAGGAGGCAGAGTTGGGTCTCCACGCCCAGCACTTACCGGTGCCCGCATCCTACGAGTCCCACCCCTGCTCCGGCTCCCCTCAGCCCTGCGGGTGCCCTCGAACTGACATCCCAGCGCATTTCGTGGACGCTGCATCAGCAGCGAGGTTTCCCAGACTGACGGCCCGCGTGGCAGTCGGAAGGCCCTGAAGGCCGCCCGCGCGCCTCGCCTGGCTGTGCACGCCCTTCTGGGCCCCTGCAGCTGAGACTCGGGCGCCTCCCCCGCTCAGAGGCTTCAAGCCTGAGAAACGCTCCTTTCTGACCCCGTGCGGAAAAGTCCCCCGGAAGGAGCTGAAGCAGGAGCCGGCTGAGCCGCGGAGTTTGGTCGTTGGTCGTGCAGGTGTGGTGTTTGCTGGAGACGCAGCGGAGACGGTGCCGCCAGCCCTTGGATGTTGTGTGAGGATGCCACATGTGAAGTTTCTGCAGCCGCTTTGTGACCATGAGGGTCTTAGCTGAGGATAAATCCAACAGGCTGAAGATGGCAGAACGGAAGGGCAGGATGGAAAAGCGAAATTAACCACCCCTAGAATCGCCTGCTCTTGAGGCGGTTCCTGTGTAAGATCATTTCTCTTATTGTTTAAGCCTTTAAATTGTGAGTTCTGCTACCGTGGGGGGGGGGGACGATCCCTCTCCACCCGACGTTTCCTTCCACGTGGAAGGAGCCCATTCAGGTAACACTCCTGGCGTCTCTGCTCCCCCAGCCCTTCCCTCCCAGGGCTGCTGAAGCTGGAGCCAGAAGCCAGGCCGAGCTTAGCCCGCCCCGGCCCCTCCTCTTTCTCCTGGGAGGAAACTCTGAAGCGTGCATTCCATTCTGTTCCTTGGTGCTCTGGGCTCTGCAGGGACAGGTCCCCGAGGGGGAGGCGGTGTCGGTCCAGGGCTGCCTGGATGGAGGGGATAGACCTGCCTTCACCTGAGACTGAGTACACGGCACGTTGTAACTTACGGCATCGATCAAGAAAAGGGGCGGCATTTGGACGTCCCTTCTGCTGCCCTCTTGTTTCGTCCTCAACAGGTTAAGGGCTAGTTCGGAGGCGCCTACCCGGCCTGCAGCTGAGCCCTGGACCCGAGCCTGGGTTTGGACCTGGCTGCGAGCCCCGAGGCTGGCGTCCTAGAGATCCGGCGGGTGATTATCGGACCCTGGCGGTGTCTGAGTTCACGTTTGCTCTCCCACCTGGGAAGAGTCTCCTGGGCGGGCAAAGACTGCGGGAGGCCGTTTGGAGGGGCCGGGTCCAAGCATTGCCGAGGTTCCGTGTAATCTAATCCAGTGACAGCTTTATCGACATCTCAGTGGCCCTTTCTGTGCACACGGCCTCCTGCTGGCACGGCCTCCGTTGGTGCAGCTGGTCGGCCGCGGGCTGAGCTCATCCACTGACTATGGAAGTGGACTCTCGGGAGGCCGTGAGGTGGGCGACACACGGGGACAATCATTTAGTGGTGGGCGCGTGGCCTTTCAGGCCGGGCATGGAGACAGTGATGGGACAAGCCAGGACACGCGGCAGCCAAGGTCCTGACGAGGTGTGTGAGCGAGAAGGAAGTTAACGGAGAGGAGAGGAACCCGGCACAGGGAGTGGCAGCAAGGTGGCCAGTGAGCTTCCTCTTATGACCAAGACAAAGTGACAGAGACCAGACATTTCCTCTCATCAGCAGCAATGGAAACCATCGAGGAAGGTGAGGCACACGGAACAATGGTGCTTGAGAACCTGGCCACCGGGTGGGGAAGAAGGCTGGTGCCTGAGAAGGGGGGCAGCCCTGCTATGGCCCGTCCCACAGTAGGACTGGGGTCCCGGAGCCGCAGCCGCCAGGCTCCCTCCGCGCAGGGTCCGGGCTGTGTCCCCTCACCTGCCCTGAGTGGTGACGCCCCAGGGTGGCCCCCCAGCACCACCTCCTCCCTACAGTCCCCACACCCTGTCCTCAGCTTTGTAAGTGGTCCTACTGTGTGGCTCCCCTCAGGTCCCCCAGCTTGACTGACCACCAACCTGGTCCCCCCGACACCTGACAACACGCCCTTCACCTTGTTTAGGGAGCAGTTCAAAGTTCACTTCTCCAAGGGCAAGATCGTCTCTGCAGAGTTCAGCTCGCAAAACCCGAAATCTATTTGAAGCTGGTGGCCGTTGGGAATCACTGTGCGAGCTCAGAGGTGGGAACTTTCAGTGGAGTCGGACCCCCCTTGTCGGGGGTCCCATCGTGTGGGGGGGCCATCGTGTGGGGGTCCCATCATCTGGGGGCCCCATCATCTGGGGGTCCCATCGTCTGGGGGGCCCTATCGTCTGGGGGTCCCATCGTCTGGGGGTCCCATCGTCTGGGGGGACACCATCATCTGGGGGTCCCATCGTCTGGGGGGACACCATCATCTGGGGGGCCCATCGTCTGGGGGCCATCGTCTGGGGGCCCATCGTCTGGGGGCCCGTCGTCTGGGGGCCCATAGTCTGGGGCCCATCGTCTGGGGGCCGGCAGAGCGCTGTTGTATTCCAGGACCCTGGGCGCCCCTCTTCCGTCTCTTAATTTTAATTTCCTTTGAAAAATCTGGTGGTTTGGAGTCCTCACCAACAATGGAAAGAACAAAACCACGTGAGGCCTGTCCCCCCACTGCCCTCCGAGTCACCCTGTGCGCCCTGAGCACAAGGTGCGTGTGAGCAGGCGTTTCCTGGAGGTGTTTGTGAGGCCGGCCCAGGGGGGGGCAGTGCGCTGTGGGGGAGGGGCAGTTCCACACGGACCCTATTTCTGTACTGTTGTCCCTGAAATAGAAGGCCCGACCCTGTCCAGTTCGCATCCCGGCGGCTTCACCTCCCGGAGCGTCCCCAGCCGCGAAGGAAGGACTTCCCTTGTCCCCTTGCTTCCTCACCAGGCTTCCTCAGACCCGGCTCAGGGGAATGCCGGCTTGGCAGGAAGACACACGCGGCCAAGGTCTTTCTGGCCTCGGCCCCATGTCAGTCCTCGCCGTTCCTGCTCAGTGACCAGACGGGACCCGGCCTCACCGGCCCACAGAGGCTGCACAGTGTCTGCTTTCGCCCCGTCGTCCCTCAGTCCTCAAAGCACGTGGGCCTGGCGGGGGACGAAAGGGTGCGTCCTGCCCAGGACACATGTTCAGCTCAAGCCTGTCACTGTAAGGAGCAGGAGGGTGGAAGGTGTAGGGGGACCTCAGGAGCCACACAGGTCTCCCTTCAAGCTTCGTGTCGGCCCCTAACTAGCTGTGAATGCGGGACACACTTCGCGATCTGGGAAGTGACTGCATATACGGCCTCCTGATGAAACGCAAGACACCCAGGTGCGCCCGAATGGCCAAGAAACAATGAATGACTTTCTTGGTGCAGCACGGGACACGCCTTTATAAAAACGGCTCGTTTTTCTAGAATTCAAATTTACCTGGGCACCTGCATTTTGCTGGCTGGGTACCATGCGGCAGGCACACCGCCAGAGCTGCCGTCCCTACGCTGATTCATTCGACAAATACCGCGAGTCTACGGTGGGCCAGGCCCTGGGGACGTGGCGGGGACCAAGACAGCACCCGTTTCCTGTGGCTCCGGAAACAAACACGACCGGTTTAGCGGTTTAAACGATACACGTATTCTCCTACGGCCCGGCGGTTGGAGAGCTGGCGTGGGTCTCACGGGGCTAACATCAAGGTGTTTGCGGGGCTGGTTCCTTCCGGAAGGTCCAGGAGAGAATCTGGTTCCTGGCCTTTTCCAGCCTCCCGAGGCGCCGCATCCGGGCTCCCGGCCTGTCCGCCCCCTTCACGTCCAGCGGCAGTGGGTCCGGTCCTCCTCCACTTCCACGAGTTCTCTCTTTTGTCCCCTCCTCCCACTTCTGTGGGCCCCATGGCAGCTCGGGGACACCAAATATTCCAGCAGCGGCCGACTGGCAGCCCTAGCTGCCCTGCGCCTTGGACACCGGCCTCGTCACAGGCTCTGGGGACCAGGACGTGACGTCTCCGAGAGGCCTTCCCTGTGTTAGCAGCCTCGGATCTCACGGAGCTCATGTCTGGGGCGGGGGAGGGGCGGGCCATCAACAGGCTAACAACAAACAGACGTGTCCACGGACAACGCAGGGCCCCTGCTCCCGGCTTGTACGCGCCCAGGACGCCCACAGGAACATGGCTGGTTAACACAATGCGACAGGTGACCCGGATCCGCGCTCCAGCGGTGTGGCCGTCAGGCTGCGAGCACGCGGCTGACCGAGGCCACCTTGCCCCGCACGGCTGGTGTTCGCACTCCAGCCGGAAGGACCTGGGCATCCTTGAGGGAGCCGGCGCCGAGCTGCTGCTGGGTGACACCTGCTGCTGCTCCGTCCCCGTCCTTCCCACCCCTCCCCCCGCCCCGGCCGCACTCACAGACGCCACTCTCCCCCCACAGGCTCCTCCCCACCGCGTTCCGCCCCGCCAGCTGGCCCCCCGCAGGGATGCTCCCGGAAGGCAGGCTTGTCTCTAACCGCCGCAGCCCCTCCCACAAGTGCACACGGCCTAATCCCTACAATGAATCTGTTCCTGCGCATCACTCGCGGCAGCTCTGCCTCCCACGGTGTCAGGCCTGAGAAGCCTTGTCAGGAGGCGGGAGCGTGGGGGGCCCTGGGGGCTCCAGGGGCTGGTCCCAGGGCTTCGTTTATTTTGCAAAAATGCCTCAAGCTGCATACCTGTGATTTGCGCACTTTTCTGGACATTTCATTACGCGCTTTTGTCCTGGGTGTTTTAGAGTTTTCCTACCGTCGTTATGTTCTATCATGATGCTTAGTTCCCAAGTTCCCAGGGCAGATGCAAAAGGCGCACCGTGTCCCTTGGCGGCTCTGCCAGGCTCCTGGGGTCAGAGGAAGGGACAGGGAGTGTCTTATCTGCTTGTGTGGATTCCCAGGCCCTGGCCGGCCCCAGCGCGGGGCGGGGGCGCGGGGCGGGGGCGCGGAGCGGGTGCAGTGAAGCTGCACTCTGCCAGCCGTGGGTACAGAGCCCCTGGGAACCAGGACCCGGAGGGTCTGGGAGGAGGGGCGCGGGGAGGTTCCCTTCCCTCTTGGAGCTGCATTTTTGCAGGCGTCCCAAGTGAGTCCTTTGCCGGTTACTAGTGTCTTATCTCGGGGACATTGCTCCAGAACCTAACAGAGCTCATAAACCTCCTGAGGGACAGTTTATGTGCTTTCCCACCGGCTCTCACTGGGACTCTGGGAAGGACCTTTGCATTTTGGTTAAAAGAGACGGGGGACCAGGAGGCAGGCCTGGGCTCAGACGTAACTCAGCCTCTCGCTAAGTCACCGCTTTTCTCCATTTAAGAGCTTTGACTAAGAGAGGCTTGCTGGCCGTCCCGTGCCGCCTGCCAGCCTGGACCACCTCGCGCGGCAGGGGCCACCGGCCGAGCTCACGCTCCAGACACCAGGCCCTGTGGGGGCCCCCAGGTGGCCCAGGCCCCTCTTGGCATGAGAAGGCAGCACTCCTACCTATGCAGCAAGAACCCTTTCTAACAGGCCCACAGGCAGTGCTTGGATCTGCTTGCGGGGGACACTGCTGGCTGCCTGGTGGGTTTGGGGTGGGAATGCATTAATTCACTCATTCGTTCGTTCACTCATTCGTTCAGCCGATGGCTCATGTATTTTGTGAGCAGGGTAACAACATAGAGCTTATGACAAAGAAACGAAACCAAAAACGTCCCAAAACCTTACTCTCGGGAGTGGACCTGGGGGTGAGTGTTTTCTGTGAAAAGGTTTTTGGGATTATTCGATCTTTCTTAACTATGTGCATTTATTATATCAGAGAAGACAAAAATATAAACAGAATTATATCCACCCCTTGCTGAAGCCCCTCTCCTGACCTAGAAACTCCCAGAACGTGACCCCACGCCTTCTCACGGGCGCCCATGCTGCTCTGGGGAAGCCCTTTCCTGCCACAGGGCCTTAGCACATGCGGTTCCTACCGTCTGAGTGCTCTCCGCCTGGCTTTCACTGTGGACTCAGCTTAAACTCCATCGGGACTGCTGATCCTCATTGCTTTTTGTGTGGCTCTTGGACTGCACCCTCCTCCCTGAGAGATCCCACGTTCACACACGCACGTGCGCCAGCCCCCAGCACAGTCCCGCCCGCGTTGGTTCTCTGCACTTGCCCGACTCACCCGCCGGGATGAAGCACGCGGAAGCCTCTCTCACACGCCCAGCGCTGGCGCCCTTCCCTTTCACTGAGCTGCAGGCGAAGCCAGTGTCCCCCTCATCAGGGACCGGCAGGGCGGTGACGCGCTCGGGGGCCTGGCCTGCGCGCAGGCCTGAGCAGATGTGAGTGAAAGGAAGGAAGCGGGTCTCTAGCAAACCGTCTCCCTGGGGTCTCCATGACTAAAATCCCGCCATAAAAGCCCCTCCCCTGGACTCGGGACGGGCGCGTGCGAAAACAGCGGGATCGGACGAGGCACTGGCCGTGGCCGCACCCGGGCGCGGCCCCTGCGGCTTCCCCTCCACCCGCTGACGCCCACCTGCCCCCGGGGCTCTCAGCCCGGGCGCACTGAGTGCATTTCGTCCTCGCCACCAGGGGGCGCAGTGGAGTCCCGTCCACCAGGAGACCCAGGTCGGAGAGACACTCCTGGCTCCCCCTTGGGTTTCATCCCAAACACCCGACAACCTGTGTCTAAAAGTCAAACCGACAAGCAGAAAAGGACCCCCGGTTCCTTCGCCCGAGTCCCGCAGAGCCTGGTTCGCAGCAGGCCCTGGAAATTTAGGGGTGTCGTGTCAGGCGTCCTGGCTGATTGCGCGGACCAGCGCCCACACCCCCGAGGAACCCGGGCTCCCCCGGCTCCGACCACCGGCCCGATGCGCCCCGCACGCGCGTGCGGGGCGGGCGGGGGTCCGGGGGTGACGAGGAGGGGCACGCGCGTGCGGGGCGGGCGGGGCGGGCGGGGGTGACGAGGAGGGGCACGCGGGTGCGGGGCGGGCGGGGGTCCCGGGGTGACGAGGAGGGGCACGCG
>JAQQST010001350.1:0-12819 GCA_028646485.1 Cryptoprocta ferox | reverse complement strand
ATATGCTGTTGAATTCGATTTGCTAGTATCTCGTTGAGGATTTTTGCATCTGTATTCATTAAGGATATTGGCCTGTAGTTTTCTTTTTTTGTTGGGTCTCTGTGTGGTTTGGGAATCAAAGGGATGCTGGCTTCATAGAATGAGTTTGGAAGTTTTCCTTCTATTTCTATTTTTTGGAATAGCTTCAGAAGAATGGGTATTAACTCTGCCTTAAATGTCTGATAGAATTCCCCTGGGAAGCCATCTGGCCCTGGGCTCTTATTCATTGGGAGATTTTTGATCACTGATTCAATTTCTTCAGTGGTTATGGGTGTTCATATTTTCTATCTCTACCTGTTTGAATTTTGGTAGTGCATGTGTGTTTAGGAATTTGTGCATGTCTTCTAGATTGTCCAATTTGTTGGCATATATTTTTGATAGTAATCTCTGATGATTGCTTGTATTTCTGAGGGAGTGGTTGTAATAGATCTATTTTCATTCGTGATTTTGTCTATTTGGGTGTTCTCTCTTTTTTTTCTGAGGAGCGTGACTAGAGGTTTATCAATTTTGTTTATTTTCTCAAAAAACCAACTCTTGGTTTCATTGATCTGTTCAACTGTCTTTTTGGATTCTATATTGTTTATTTCTGCCTTGATCTTGATTATTTCTCTTCTTCTTCTGGCTTTGGGGTGTTCTTGCTGCTCTCCTTCTAGTTCCTTTAGGTGCTCTGTTAGTTTTTCAACTTGCGCTTTTTCTAGTTTGTTGAAATAGGCCTGGATTGCAATATACTTTCTTCTTAGGACTGCCTTTGCTGCATACCAGAGAGTTTGGATTGTTGTGTTTTCATTTTCATTTGTTTCCAGATATTTTTTTAATTTATTTCCAATTGCCTCATTGGCCCAATCATTCTTTAGTAGGGTAGTTTTTAACCTCCACATTTTTGGAGGTTTTCCAGATTTTTTCCTATGATTGATTTCAGGTTTCATAGCATTATGATCTCAAAGTATGCATGGTATAATCTCAATTCGTTTATATTTATGGAGGGCTGCTTTATGACTCAGTATGTGGTCTATCTTGGAGTATGTGTCATGTGCACTCCAGAAGAAAGTGAATTCCCTAGCCTCAGGATGTAGAGTTCTAGATATATCGATCAATTCCATCTGTTCCAATGTGTCATTCAGGTCCATTGTTTCTTTAGTTATTTTCTGTCTGGTTGATCTATCCATTGCTGTAAGTGGAGTGTTAAAGTCCCCTGCATTTAGCACATTCTTATCAATAAGATTGTTTCTGTTTGTGATTGTTTTATGTATTAAGTGTTCCCGAATTTGGCACGTAGATGTTTATAATTGTTAGCTCTTCCTGATGGAGAGACCCTGTAATTATTATATAATGTCCTTCTTCATCTTTTGTTACTGCCTTTACTTTAAAGTCCAGTTTGTCTGATATAAGTATGGCTATTCTGGCTTTCTTTTGACTTCCAATCCCATGATAGATATTTCTCCATCCCCTTACTTTCAATCTGAAGGTGCCTTTAGGTCTAAAATGAGTCTCTTGTAGACAGCAAATAGATGGATTTTGTTTTTTTATCCATTCTGCTACCCTGTGTCTTTTGATTGAAGCATTCAGTCCATTTACATTTAGTGTTATTATTGAAAAATGTGGGTTTAGATTCATTGTGTCCTCTGTAGAGTTCATGTTTGTAGGGGTGTCTCTGGTACCTTGTATTCCTTGCAACATTTCCCTCATAGCGTCTCTCTTAGGATTTCTTGTAGGGCTGGTTTGGTGGTGACGAATTCTCTCAATTTTTGTGTATTTGGAACACCTTTATCTCTCCTTCTATTTTGAATGACAGGCTAGCTGGATAAAGGATTCTTGGCTGTATATTTCTCCTGTTCATCACATTGAAGATTTCCTGCCATTCCTTTCTGGCCTGCCAAGTTTCGTTAGAAGGGTCTGTAACCACTCTGATAGGTTTCCCTTTGTATGTTAGGGCCCTTTTATCACAAGCTCTTTCAGAATTCTCTCTTTCTCTTTATCTTTTGCCAGATTCACTATGATATGTCATGCCAAAGGTCGATTCAAGGTATCTCTTAAGGGGGTCCTCTGTGCCTCTTGGATTTTTATGTCTATTTCTTTCCCCAAATTCAGTAAGTTCTCGGCTATAGTTTGATCAAGCACCCCTTCAGGACCTTTTTCTCTTTCTTCTTATTCAGGAATTCCTATGATACGGAGATTGTTCTGTTTGGTTGTATCACTCAGGTCTCCAATTCTCTTTTCGTGCTCCTGTATCAATTTCTCTCTCTTTTTCTTGGCTTCCTCTTTTGCTATAACTGTGTCTTCTAATTCACCTATTCTCCTCTCTGTCTCTTCAATCCGTGCAGTGGCTGCCTCCATTTTATTATGCACCTCATTTATAGCATTTTTTAACTCATCACAGCTATTTAACTCATCCCTATTCTTTGTATCAGTAGCTTCTCTGATGCTTTTTTCAAGCCCAGTGATTAATTTTATGACAATTGTTCTAAATTCTTGTTAATTTATGTTGCTTAAATCTGTTTTGAGCAGTTCTGTGGCTGTGACTTCTTCCTGGAGTTTCTTTAGAGGAGTGTTCTTCCGTTTCATCATTTTGGCTAGCTTTCTGTGTCTTGTCAATTTTAAAAGCTCATTATGCACGATGCACCTGTTAGTATTGCTCTATTAAAGGAGGCTCCTTGACTGTCCATGCCTGTCTTTTCAGGAAGTGTTCTTTTAATGTTGTCCCTCGGTTTCTCTTGTTGTGCCTTTGATTATTTTATTTCCCTACTCAGTGATATTTGGGACTCTCCACCCTGTGTTCTTTGGCTTGTTTCTTGAGGTAGCCCTGAAAAGGAAAACAGACAAACACATGGGGAACAAAAGCATGCAAACGCAGAGACAAATCAAACAAACAAGCAAACCAAAAGGGGAAAGGAAGAAAAGGAAAGGAAAGGAAAGAAAAGAGAAGAAGAAAAGAAAAAAAGGGGGGGGGACAGAGACAACAAAAGACAATGGACAGTCTAAATGCCTATAACCAGCCAAGGGGAGAGATAGAATGAGATAAGGGAAAATATATCTGAATGGCAAGAGAAAAAAAAGAAGTAGAAAAGAAAAAGAAAAAAAAAGGGCAGCTTTCCCACATGGATGGGCATGGTTTGGTTTAGGTATGTCTCGGGGGGCTGCTCTCTGAGGCCCTGCCCTGGTGGTTTCGGGGAGCTGAATGGCGGCGCCCCAAGCTCTGCTTGAACCAAGCGCTGCAAGCTGCTCTTTTGAGTCCAATCTCCCTGTGTCCCAGGCAAGCCAAATTGTATTTTCCAAGCCCCACCTCGCCTCAAAATCCTAGTCCATGCACTTTAATGCTATCGCCCAAGATGAGATGCATTCCCGCTGGTGGCCGGCCTGCCAGCCAGGATTGCACAGAGGGAGGAGGCTGTTTCTCCCGGCGCTGTCCGGATTCGGCCCCACTGCCACCGAGCCTGAGGAAGATTTCGCCAGCTAGATGGGACGGATTTCTCTTCCTGCTCCCAGCGGTAATATATGGGGTGACAATATCTCTCTCCGTCCCAGGCCAAGTTCTTTTTTCTCTTCTCTAGAGACAGTACTATGAGTGTTTTCAGTCTCTCTTTCTCTTCCCCTTGTCTCTCCAGGGCTCCGCGTGCTCTCCCAGTGTTGGGCTGGGGCTCCCACCCCTCCGCACCTCCAGGGCCCGGCCCGTTTTTTAATTTCCCCAGTTCGCACTCACTCACTCAGGCATCTTTGAGGTTGTCTTCTTTCTGGAGTCTGTGTGTTTTCATCCCATTCTTGCAGATTAGAGTATTGTCGCTTCAGTCCCTCTCAGTTTGATAGATGCAGGCGGGAGAAGATTATAGACCTCCCTACTTCTCCGCCATCTTGCCTCCCTTCCGTGTTCTTTCTTTTCTAATATTAGAGTTTTGCACAAAAGACTTTTGTTAGATATATGATTTGAAAACATTTTCTGTTTGTAATTTGACTTTTTATTCTTTTTCTCAGAGCAAATATTTTTTAATTTGAAATATATCTAATACATCAATTTTTCCCGTTATGGATCATGCTTTTAGTGTCATGTTTAAGACCTCTTTGCCTAACTGTGGGTCATGAAGATTTGACTCTAGGGCTTTTAAAAAACATTTTGTAGTTTTTCATTTAATGTTTAGATCTTAATTTTGGTATGAAGTGTGATGTTTAGGTAAGAGATTCATTTTTTAACATGGATGTTTAGTTCTTCCAATATATCGAAAAGACCAACATTTATCAATTGAATTGTCTTTGTTCTTTGTAAAAAATCTAACTGAAAGATCTGTATGCTTAAAACTATAGAAAGCTTATGAAAGAAATTGAAGAAAATGCAAGGAAATGGAGAAACATTCCATGCTTATGGATGGGAAAAACAAATATTGTTAAAATGTCAATGATACCCAAAACAATCTACACATTCAATGCAATTCCTATCAAAATAATACCAGCATTCTTCACAGAGCTAGAACCAACAATCCTAAAATTTGTTTGGAACCAGAAAAGACCCTGAAGAGCCAAAGTAATGTTGAAAAAGAAAACCAAAGCTGGAGGCATCACAATTCTGGACTCCAGGCTGTATTGCAAAGTTGTAATCATCATGACAGTATGGAACAGACACAAAAACAGACACATTGATCAATGGATCAGAATAGAGAACCCAGAAATGGATCCACCAATGTATGGCCATCTCATCTTCAACAGAGCAAGAAAGAGTATCAGATGGAAAAAAAGACAGTCTCTTCATCAATTGGTGCTGGGAAAACTGACAGCAAATGTAGAAGAATGAACCTGGACTACTTTCTTACACCATACACAAAAATAAATTCAAAGTGGAAGAAAGAGCTCAGTGTGAGACAGGAAACCATCAAAATCCTAGAGGAGAAAACAGGCAGCAACCTCTTTGATCTGGTTGCAGCAATTTCTTACTAAACAGGTCTCTGGAAGCAAGGGAAATAAAGGTGAAAATGAACTATTGGGGCCTCTTCGAGATAAAAAGTTTCTGCACAGCAAAGGAAACAATCAACAAAACTAAAAGGCAACTGACAGAATGGGAGAAGATATTTGCAAATGACATATCAGTTAAAGGGTTGGTATCCAAAATCTATAGAGAACTTACAAACTCAACACCTGAAAAACAAATAATCCAGTGAAGAAATGGGCAGAAGACATGAATAGACACTTTCCCAAAGGAGACATCCAGATGGCTAACAGACACATGAAAAGATGTTCAACATCACCCATCATCAGGGAAATACAAATCAAAACCACAATGAGATACCACCCCATACCTGTAAGAATGGCTAAAATTAAGAACGCAGGAAACAACAGATGTTGACAAGGATGCAGAGTAAGGGGAACCCTTTTGCACTGTTGATGGGAATGCAAATGTACAGCCACTCTGGAAAACAGTATGGAGGTTCCTCAAAAATCTATCAATAGAACTCCCCTATGACCCAGCAATTGCAATGATAGGTATTTACCCAAAGGATACAAAAATTCTGGCTCGAAGGGGCATATGCACTCCAATGTTTATAGCAGTGCTATCAACAATAGCTAAATTATGGAAAGAGCCCAAATGTTCATCGACTGATGAATGGATAAAGAAGATAGATAGATAGATAGATAGATAGATAGATAGATAGATAGGTAGATAGATAGATAGATAGATAGATTGATACCACATCTTGGACTACTTCTTGGCGGTAGAAAAGAATGAAATCTTTCGATTTGCAACAACATGGATGGAACTAGAGTGTATTATGCTAAGTGAAATAAGCCAGTCAGAGAAAGATAAATATCATATGATTTCACTCATATATGGAATTTAAGAAGCACAGCAGATGAATATAAGGGAAGACAAGGAAAAATAACATAAAAACAGAGAGGGAGGCAAACCACAAGAGACTCTTAAATACAGAGAACAAACTGGGATTGCTAAAGGGGAGATGGATGGAGTATGTGCTAAGTGGGTGATGGGCATTAAGGAGGTCACTTGTTGGGATGAGAACTCGATATTGTATGTAAGTGATGAAGCACTGGGTTCTATTCCTGAAACCAATAATACACTGTATGTTACCTAACTTGAATTTAAATAAGTAATTTCTTAAAAAGCTCCACAGGCCATTTTTGTATGAATCAATTTCTGGACACTCTAGTTTCATTGATCTGTATGTCTGTCCCTTAGCCAATACCACATGGTCTTGATTACTATAGTTTTATAGTAAGTCTTAACATCAAGTAGCGTGGGTCTTCAAAGTTTGTTTTACTTTAAAAAAAATTAGTTCTTATAGTTCCTTTACCCTTTGATAAACTTTTTGAATCAGCTTGCTTATATGTACAAAAACTTCTTCTGGGATATTGATTGGCATTGCTTTGACTCTATATATCATTTTGGTGAGAATTTACCACTTTACTATGTTGAGCCTTTCAGTTCATGTTTTCTCTATTCAGTTCTTCTTTGATTTCCGTCATTAGCATTATGTAGTTTTCAACATACAGATATTATGTTTTGTCAGGTTTATACATAAGTATTTCATTTATTTGAGCTATTGAAAATAGTATTTTAAAAATTTTGTATTCCAATGTTTATTGTTGTTATATAGAAATGTGATTTATGTTTGTGTGTTGACCTTCTATCCTAAGATTTTGCTAAACTCACTTGATAGTCTAGGAGTTTTTTATAGTTTCCTTGAAATTTTTACATAAACAATTGTGTCTTCTGAGAATAAGGACACTTGTTTCATACCATCCTGTATACTTCTTGTTTATATTTCTTGCTTTATTCCACAAGTAAGTATTCCACTGCAATCTTGAATAGGAATAGTAAGATCAGACATCCTTGCCTTGTTCCTGATCTTAGTAGGAAGACATTCAGTCTTTAGTAGAAAGTTTGGTATTAGCTCTCAGTTTTTTATAGATGTCCTTTTTATCAAGTTGAGTAAGGTCATTTTTATTTTTTGTTTTCTGAGCATTTTTTAATAAATGGATGTTGTGTGTTATTGTGAAATATTTTCTCTGTTTCAGTTGAGATGATTATACAATTATTTAATCTGTTAATATGGTATGTCATACTGATTAATTATGAAATACTGAGCCAGCCTTGCATTTCCCAGATAAATCCCATTTAGTTGTGGTACATTATTATTTTTATACATTGCTGGATTCTATTTGCTATTATTTTGTTAAGGATCATTGCATCTATGTTCATAAGGGGTATTGATCTTGTAGTTTTCCTCTTCTTATGCTATTTTATTTTTGTCTTAATATAAAGGTAATGGTAACCTTATAAAATCAGTTGCAACAATCCTCCTCCTGTTCTATAATCTGGAAGAGATTTTATAGAATTGGTGGTAAGTCTTCAAAACTTTGGGAGAAATCATCAGTGAAACCATCTGCATCTAGACATTTCTTTTTCAGAGTGTTTTAAAGTATTCTACCAATTTATGTAATAGCATATAGTACTGTTCTGGTTATCCATTTTATCTAGGATGGCCTTTAGTGGTTCCTGATTTTTAAGGAATTGTTCAGTTTCATCTAAGTTCTAGAATTAGTTTACATAAATTTTTCTTAGTATTTTTTTTATCATAATGCCTCCAGGGTTAATGGCGATATCCCTTGTTTCATTCCTGATTTTAACCATTTGTGTCTTATTTCTCCTTTGCTTTGTCTATCTAGAGTTTTATAAATTTTCTTGATCTTTCCAAATAAACAGGTTTTGGTTTCCTTGGTTTCCTCTATATTTTTTTATTTTAATTTCATTGATTTCTTATCATTTATTTTCTTTATCTTGCTTGCTTTGTTTCTTTTTTCTTTTTTCCCCAGTTAAGGTGGAAGTGTAGATTATTGAATTGAGACCTTTCTTATTTCTTAATTGAAGCATTAACTGCTATAATTTTCCCTCTAAATATTCCTTTAGTTGCATCCCACAAGCTAAGATATGTTTCATTTTAATTTTAATTCACTTCAGCGCCTTTTTTATTTTCTTAAGACTTCTCTTCAGCCCATTGACTATTTAAGAATGTGGTGTTTAATTTCCAAGTGTTGTGGTATTTTTCCCATTGTATTTGTTATTGTTTGATTTATAATTTGATTCCATTGTGCTCAGATAATATACTCTCTATAGGTTCAAGTTTTGAAAATTTGTTGATGCTTGTTTTATGACCAAGAATATTGTCCATTTTTGTGAATATACCATATGTGCTTGAAAACCAGGTATTTTGCTGTTGGTGGGTAAAGTGATGTTTGTTTCATATGTACTTGATTTCTATATGAGTAAGCTGGGGTTGAGCTGAGGACTTGATACACAACTTGATGGAATTCCTTTCTCACATTCCCTATTCTCAGTGATCTCCACCACACTCTGGCCCCTAAGGAATTCCTTTTTGGTTCTCTAGCTAGAAAGTGGGTCTGTAGTCTGGTTCTTCCCCAATGGCCACATTCTAGTTAGAGAGATGAATTCCCCTCTGAGAGTTTTAGGTGCCTACATTGGTTTTGCTGATGCTCCCATATGTTCCAATACGCTGTTTCGGTTCCCATTGTATAAATAACCACCATTTAAAAAAATTCATTCTATGGAAGGGGCAAGATGGTGGAGAAGTAGGGAGCTCTGTAATTTTCGCCCACCCATATCTATCAAACTGAGAAGGACTGAAGCCACAATACTCTGATCTGCAAGGGTGGGAGGAAAACACACAGAATCCACAAAGAAGACAGCCTTATAGGTGCCTGAGTGAATGCGAACTGAGGAAATAAAAACGGGCCAGGGCCGGAGGCTCTGAGGAGAGGGACCCTCCCCCACCAGTGCAGAGCCACGGAGAGCGTGCAGAGCTATGGAGAGATTAGGGGAAGAGAAAGAGAGACTGAAAATGCTTATCGAGCTGTCTCTGGAGAAGAGAAAAACCTCGGCCGGGGATAGAGAGGTATACTATCATCCCATCGACAACCGCTGGGCACGGGGAGAGATATCGGTCCCCTTTAGCTGGCACATTTTCCTTGGACTCGGCATGCCAATTCCAGGTGGAACCAGGAGAAAACTGCTCCCCAACTTCCCCTACTCAATCCCAGCTAGGAAGCCACCCGCCTGGAGGAATACATCTCATCTTGGGAGGTAGCATTAAAGTGCATGGACTAGGATTTGGAAATGAGGCAGGGATTGGAAAATACAACTTGGCCTGCCTGCGGCACAGGGAGATCTGACCCAAAAGAGTGGCTTGCAATGCTTGGTTCAAGAAGGGATTGGGGCGCCTCCATTCTTCTCCCCACAACCACCAAGGTGGGCCTCAGAGAGCAGCCCCTGAGACCTACCTACACCAAATCACGCCCATCCGTGCTGGAGGGCTGCCTTTTTATTTTCTTTTTCTCCTTTTCCCCCCTGGAGCCTAGGAAAGACCAACACTGATGCATTGCCATGATTAGATCAATTCTTGCCATTCAGTTATATTTTCCTTGATCTCATTCTTATCTCTCCCCTCTGCTGGTTTTACGCTTTTAGACTGTCCTTTGTCTTTTATTGTTTCTGTCGCCCTCTTTTCTTTTCTTTTCTTTTCTTTTCTTTTCTTTTCTTTCTTTTGTTTCTTTCCCGTTTTGAATTCCTTGTTTGTTTGATTTCTCTGTGCGTTTGCATGCTTTTGTTCCCTGTGTGTATGTCTGTCTGTTTTCCATTTCAGGGCTACCTCAAGAAACAAGCCAAAGTACACAGGGTGGAGAGTCCCAAATATCATTGAGTAGGGAAATAAAATAACCAAAGGCACAATGAGAGAAACTGAGAGACACCATTAAAAGAACACTTCCTGAATGGAAAGGCCCTGGACAGTCAAGGAGCCTCCCTTAATAGAGCAACACTAACAAGTGCACAGTGCATAACAAGCTTTTAAAACTGACAAGAGACAGAAAGCTAGCCAAAATGATGAAACGAAAGAACTCTCCTCTAAAGAAACTCCAGGAAGATGTCACAGCCACAGAACTGCTCAAAACAGATATAAGCAACATAACTGAGAAAGAATTTACAACGATTGTCATAAAATTAATGGCTGGGCTTGAGAAAAGCATGGTAGTCATCAGAGAAGCTATTGATACAAAGACTAGGGACCTTCAAAATAGCTGTGATGAGTTAAAAAATGATATAAATGAGGTGCATAATAAAATGGAGGCAGCCACTGCACGGATTGAAAAGGCAGAGAATCGGTGAATTAGAAGACACAGTTGTAGAAAAAGAGGAAGCCGAGAAAAAGAGAGAGAAATTGATCAAGGAGCCCGAAAGGAGAATTTGAGACATAAGTGATACAATCAAACAGAACAATATCTGTATCATAGGAATTCCTGAACAAGAAGAAAGAGAAAAAAGGCCTCAAGAGGTGCTTCATCAAATTAAAGCCGAGAACTTCCCCAGTCTGGGGAAGGAAACAGACATCAAAATCCAAGAGGCACAGAGAACTCCCCTAAGACATAACTTGAGTTGACCTTTGGCACGACATATCATAGTGAAACTGGAAAAATATAAAGATAAAGAGAGAGTTCTGAAAGCAGCTCAGGATAAAAGGGCCCTAACATACAAAGGGAAACCTATCAGAGTGGTTACAGACCTATCTACTGAAACTTGGCAGGCCAGAAAGGAATGGCAGGAAATCTTCAATGTGATGATCAGAAAAAATATGCAGCCAAGATTCCTTTACCCAGCAAGCCTGTCATTCAAAATAGAAAGATAGATAAAGGTGTTCCCAAACAAACGGAAGGAATTCATCACCACCAAAGACTTGTACAAGAAATCCCAAAAGGGACTCTATGAGGGAAATGTTGCAAGGAATACAAGGTACCAGAGACTCCACTATAAGCATGAACCCTACAGAGAACACAGTGAATCTAAACCCATATTTTTCAATAATAACACTGAATGTAAATGGACTGAATGCTCCAATCAAATGACACAGGGTAGCAGAATGGGTAAAAAAACAAAATCCTTCTATTTGCTGTCTACAAGAGACTCATTTTAGACCTGAAGACACCTTCAGATTGAAAGTAAGGGGATGGAGAAATATCTATCATGCGACTAGTAGCCACAAGAAAGCCGGAATAGCCATACTTATATCAGACAAACTGGACTTTAAAGTAAAGGCAGTAACAAAAGATGAAGAAGGACATTATATAAAATAATTACAGGGTCTCTCAATCAGGAAGAGCTAACAATTATAAACATCTACGCACCAAATTTGGGAACACCCAAATACATGAAACAATTAATCACAAACAGAAACAATCTTATTGATAAGAATGTACTAATTGCAGAGGATTTTAATACTCTACTTACAGCAATGAATAGATCAACGAGACAGAAAATCACAAAAGAAACAATGGACCTAAATGACACATTGGAACAGATGGAATTGATAGATATATTTAGAACTCTACATCCTGAGGGTAGGGAATTCACTTTCTTCTGGAGTGCACATGGCACATTCTCCAAGATAGATCACATACTAGGGCATAAAGCAGCCCTCCATAAATATAAACGAATTGAGATTATACTATGCACACTTTCGAATCACAATGCTATGAAACTTGAAATCAATCACAGGAAAAAGTCTGGAAAACCTCCAAAAACACAGAGGTTAAAAACCACCCTACTAAAGAAGGATTGGGCCAATCAGGCAATTAGAGAAGAAATTTAAAAATATATGGAAACAAATGAAAATGAAAATACAACAATCCAAACTCTCTGGGATGCAGCAAAGGCAGTCCTAAGCAGAAAGTATATTGCAATCCAGGCCTATTTCAAGAAACTAGAAAAACTGCAAATTCAAAATCTAACAGAGCACCTAAAGGAACTAGAAGGAGAGCGGCAAGAGCTCCCCAAACCCAGCAGAAGAAGAGAAATAATCAAGATCAAGGCAGAAATAAATAATATAGAATGCAAAAAAAAAAAACCAGTTGAACAGATCAATGAAACCAAGAGTTGTTTTTTTGAGAAAATAAACAAAATTGATAAACTTCAAGCCAGGCTCCTGAGAAAGAAAAGAGAGAACACACAAATAGACAAAATCATGAATGAAAATGGATGTATTACAAACAATCCCTCAGAAATACAAGCAATCATCAGGTAACATTATGAAAAATTATATGCCAACAAACTGGACAACCTAGAAGAAATGGACAAATTCCTAACCACACATGCACTACCAAAATTCAAACGGGAAGAGATAGAAAATATGAACACCCATAACCACTGAAGAAATTGAATCAGTTATCAAAAATTTCTCAACGAATAAGAGGCTGGGGCCAGATGGCTTCCCAGGGGAATTCTATAAGACATTTAAGGCAGAGTTAATACCCATTCTTCTGAAGATATTCCAAAAAATAGAAATAGAAGGAAAACTTCCAAACTCATTCTACGAAGCCAGCATCCCTTTGATTCCCAAACCACACAGAGACCCAACAAAAAAAGAAAACTACAGGCCAATATCCTTAATGAATACAGATGCAAAAATCCTCAACGAGATACTAGCAAATCGAATTCAACAGCATATAAAAAGAATTATCCACCATGATCAAGTGGGATTCATTCCTGGGTTACAGGGCTGGTTCAATATTCGCAAATCCATCAATGTGATACATCACGTTAACAAAAGAAAAGATAAAAACCATATCATCCTGTCGATAGATGCAGAAAAAGCATTTGACAAAATACAGCATCCTTTCTTAATGAAAACCCTCGAGAAAATCGGGATAGAAGGAACTTACTTAAACATTATAAAAGCCATTTATGAAAAGTCCACAGCTAATATCATCCTCAATGGG
>JAQQST010001349.1:0-12821 GCA_028646485.1 Cryptoprocta ferox | reverse complement strand
GATTACTATGAAAAATTATATGCAAATAAACTGGACAATCTAGAAGAAATGGACAAATTCCTAAACACACATGCACTATCAAAATTCAAACAGGAAGAGATAGAAAATATGAACAGACCCATAACCAGTGAAGAAATCGAATCAGTGATCAAAAATCTCCCAAGGAATAAGAGCCCAGGGGAATTCTACCAGACATTTAAAGCAGAGTTAATACCCATTCTTCTCAAACTATTCCAAAAAATAGAAATAGAAGGAAAACTTCCAAACTCATTCTACGAAGCCAGCATCACTTTGATTCCCAAATCAGACAGAGACCCAGCAAAAAATGAGAACTACAGGCCAATATCCTTGATAAATACATATGGAAAAATCCTCAACAATATACCAGCAAATTGAATTCAACAGCATATAAAAAATTTATCCACCATGATCAAGTGGGATTCATTCCTGGGTTTACAGAGCTCATTCAATATTCAAAAATCAAACAATGTGATACATCACATTAACAAAAGAAAAGATAAAAACCATATGAGCCTCTCGATAGACAAAGAAAAAGCAATTTGATGAAATAAAGCATCCATTCTTAATACAAACCCTTGAGAAGGTCAGGATAGAAGGAACTTACTTAAACATCATAAAAGCCATTTATGAAAAGCCCACAGCTAATATCATCCTCAATGGGGAAAAATTGAGAGCACTCTCCTTAAGATCAGGAACACGACAGAGATGTCCATTCTAACAACTGTTGTTTTACAGAGTGGTGGAAGTCTTAGCGTCAGCAATCAGACAACAAAAGGAAATAAAAGGCATCAGAATTGGCAAAGATGAAGTCAAACTTTCATTTTTTGCAGAAGACATGATACTCAACATGGAAAACCTGACAGACTCCAAAAGAAACCTACTAGAATTGATCCATGAATTCAGCAAAGTCTCAGGGTACAAAATCAACATAAAGAAATCAGTTGCATTTTTATACACCAATAATAAAGCAACAGAAATAGAAATCAGGAAACTGATCCCATTCACGATTGCATCAAAAACCATAAAATACCTAGGAATAAACCTAGCCTAAGATGTAAAAGATCTGTGTGATGAAAAGTATAGAAACCTTATGAAGGAAATTGAAGAAGAAACAAAGAAATGGAAAAACATTCCATGCTCATGGATTGGAAGAATCAACATTGTTAAAATGTCATTACTACACAAAGCAATCTACACATTCAATGCAGTACCAATCAAAATTGCACCAGCATTCTTCTCAAAGCTAGAACAAACTATCCTAAAATTTGTATGGAACCACAAAAAACCCGAATAGCCAAAGTAATATTGAAGAAGAAAACCAAAATGGAATGCATCATAATCCCAGACATTAGCTTCTACTACAAACCTGTAATTCATCAAGACAGTACGGTATTAGCACAAAAACAGTCACATAGACCAATGGAATAGAATAGAGAACCCAGAATTGGACCCAAAAATGTATGGCCAATTAATCTTTGACAAAGCAGGAAAGAGTAGCCAATGGAAAAAGACAGCCTCTTTAACAGGTGGTGGTGGGAGACCTGGAAAGCAGCATGCAGAAGAATGAAACTAGACCACTTTCTACACCATACACAATAATAAAATCTAAATGATGAAGGACCTGAACGTGAGACAGGAAAACATCAAAACACTAGAGGAGAAAGCAGGAAACTATCTCCTTGACCTCAACTGCAGCAATTTCTTACTCAACACATTTCCAAAAGCAAGGGAATCAAGAGCAAAAATGAACTATTGGGACCTCATCAAGATAAAAATCTTCTGTACTGCAAAGGAAACAATCAATAAAACTAATAAACAACCGACAAAATGGGAAAAGATAGTTACAAATCACATACCGGATAAAGGGCTAGTATCGAAAATCTATAAGGAACTCACCATACACCACACCTGGAAAGAAAATAATCCAGTGAAGAAATGGGCAGAAGACATGAATAGACACTTCTCCAAAAAGGACATCCCGATGGCCAACAGACACATGAAATGATGCTCAGCGTCACTCATCATCAGGGAAATACAAATCAAAACCACACTGAGATACCAACTCTCACCACGCAGAGTGGCTAAAATGAACACATCAGGGAACTATAGATGCTGGCGAGGATGGGTAGAAACGGGAACCTTCATACACTTTGGTTGGGAGTGTAAACTGGTACAGCCACTCTGGAAAACAGTGTGGAGGTTCCTCAAAAAATTAACAATAGAACCCCCCTATGTCCCAGCAATAGCACTGCTAGTGATGTACCCAAGAGATACAGGAGTGCTGATGCATAGGGGCACATGTAGTCCAATGTTCATAGCAGCACTTTCAACAATAACCAAATCATCAAAAGAGCCTAAATGTCCATCAACTAATGAATGGATCAAGAAGATGTGGTTCATCTATACAATGGAATACTACCTGACAATGAGAAAGAATGAAATCTGGCCATTTGTAGCAATGTGGATGCAACTTGAGGGTGTTATGCTAAGTGAAATAAGTCAGGCAGAGAAGGATAGATACCATATGTTTTCATTCATATGTGGAACAGGAGAAACCTAACAGGACCATGAATGAGGTAAAGGGTGAAAAATAGTTAAGGAATGGTAGGGAGGCAAAACATAAAAGACTCTTAAATACTGAGAACAAACTGAAGGTTGATTCAGGTGGGGGAGAAGGGAAAATAGGTGATGGTCATGGAGGAGGGCACTTGTCGGGATGAGCACGGGGTTTTACATGGAAACCAACTTGACAATAAACTATAAAAGAAAAAAATTTAAAAATAGACTTACCCTATGACCCAGCAATTTTAGAGGAAACAGGAATGTTGTTTCGAAGGGTTACATGGATTCCAATATTTATAGCAGGCCTATTAAAAATAGCCAAAGTATGGAAAGAGTCTCAATGTTTATGGACTAAGGAATGGATAAGGAAGATGTGGTATATATGTATACACAATGGAATATTACTTGGTGATCAGAAAGAATGTAATCTTGCCATTTGCAACAACGTGGATGGAACTACAGTGTATTATGCTAAGCGAAATAAATCAGTCTGAGAAAGACAAATATATGATTTTACTGATATGTGAAATTTAATATACGAAACAAATAAACATGTGGGAAGGGAAGCAAGAATAATATAAAAACAGAGAGGGAAACAAATCATAACAAACTCTTAAATACAGAGAACAAACTGAGGGTTGCTGGAGGGGTGGTGGGTGGGGGCATGGTCTAAATGGGTAAGGGGCATTAAGGACGATACTTCTTGGGATAAGCACTGGGTGTTATTTGTAAGTGATGAGTCACTGAATTCTATTCCTGAAATCATTATTACACTAACTTGGATATACATTAAAAAATAATCATCAAATAATACCTGCTGCCTACAGAGGATTCATTTCAGTCCTAAGACACCTGGTAATTCAAAGTGATGTGATAGAGAAATATTTATCAAGCAAATGAATATCTAAAGGAAGGCAGGGTAACAATACTTATATTGGAAAAATATATTCTGTTAAGAGAGACAGAAAGAGAGTGTGTGAGTTGGGTATGAGGGCAGAGGGAGAGAGAAAGAAAATCTTAAACAAGCTTCATGCTCAGCGTGGAGCCCAATGCAGGGCCTGATCCCATGACCCTGGGCTCATGACCTGAGTCAAAATCAATAATCAGATGCTCAACTGACTGAGCCACGCAGGGTCCCTGGACAAAATAAATTTTAAAACAAAGATTGTGAAGAAGGAACATGAAGGATGCTATATAATATTAAATGGGACAATCCAACCAGAAGATATTCATGCATTCAACATGGAAGCAACAAATACATAAAAGAATAACAAACATAAAGGAACTCATTGATAATAATACAGTAATAGTACAGCACTTAAACATCCCACTTACAATAATGGACAGATCACCTAAATAGAAAATAAACAAAGAATCCATGGCATTGAATAACACACTGGACCAGATATATTTAACAGATATATTCAGAACATTCCATCCTTAAATAGGAGAATACACTTTCTTTACAAGTGCATAAGGAACATTCTCCTGAATAGATCACATATTATGCCACAAAACAAGCTTCAACAAATTCATAAATACTGAAGTTATATCATGCAGTTTTTCTGAGTTCAACACCATAAAACTATAAATCAACCACAAGAGAAAATCTGCAATAAAAACCCCCACAAATATATGGAGGTTAAATAACATGCAGCTAAACAATTAATGTGTCAACTACAAAATCAAATAAAAAATAAAAAATTACATGAAACAAATGAAAACGAAAACACAATGATTCCAAACATTTGGGGTGCAGCTAAAGTGGTTCTAAGAGGGAAGTTTATAGCAGTACATGCCTGCCTCAAGAAAAAGAGATATCTGAAATAAGATCAGCAAAATTGATAAAACTTAAGCCAGACTTATCAAAAAGAGAGAAAGAGAGAGAGAGAGAGTGGGAGAGAAAGGGAGAGAGAGGGAGAGAAAGGACTAAAAAAATCACAAATGAAAAAGGAGAAATTACAACAAATACCATAGAAATACAAACAACTGTCAGAGAATATTATGAAGAACTATGTGCAAAAAAATTAAGCAACTGAGAAGAAATGGATAAATTCCTAGAAAGATATAACCTAACAAAACTGAATCAGGAAGAAATTGAAATTTTGAACAGACCAATTACCAGCAAGGAAATTGAATCAATGACCAAAATATTCTCAGAAGACAAAAGTCCAGGACCAGATGGCTTCACAGGTCAATTCTATCAGACATTTAAAGAAGAGTTAATGCCTTTTCTTCCCAAAGTATTTCAAAAAAATTGAAATGGAAGAAATAGTTCCAAATTCATTCTATGAGGCTGGTATCACACTGATAACAAAACCAAGACACCCTAATAATAAAGAACTACAAGCCAACATCTCTGATGAACATAAATGCAAAAATCCTCCAACAAAATAGTAGCAAACCAAATCCAACAATACATTTTAAAAAATTATTCACCACAATCAAGACGGATTTATTCCTGGAATGCAAAGGTTGTTCAATATTTGCAAATCAATCAACAGGATACATCACATAAGTAAGAAAAATGATACAAACTATATGATCATTTCAGTGAAGGCAAAAAAAAAGTACTAGACAAAAAACAACATCCACTGATTATAAAATTACCCAACAAAATAGGTTTAGAGGGAACATACTTCAACACACAAAAGCCATATATCAAAAACCCACAATGAATATCATATTCAATGGGGAAAAACTGAGAGCTTCCTCCCTAAGATCAGGATCAAGACAGGGCTGACTCCCACCACCTTTATTCAATATAACACACTGCAAGCCCAGCCACAGAAATTACATAACAAAAACAATTAAAAGACATTCAAATCACTAATGAGGAAGTAAAATTTTCTATATTTGCAGATGATATAATACTCTATACAGAAAACCTAAAAGACTCCACAAAAAACCTGTTAGAACTGAAAAATGAATTCAGTACAAGTGCCAGATGCAAACTCAATGTGCAGAAATATATTGCATTTCTATACACTAATAATGAGGCAGCAGAAAGAGAAATTAAGAAAACTACCTCGTTTACAATTTCCTCCAAAGTAATAGGAAACCTAGGAATAAACCTAATGAAAGAGGTGAAAAAAACCTATACTCTGAAAACTATAAGACATTGATGAAAAAAATTGAAGATGACAAAAAGAAATGGTAAAACATTCCATTTTCATGGATCAGAAGATGAATATTGTTAAAATGTCTATATTACCTGAAGGAATCTATACATTTAATGCAATCCCTATACCAAAGCACTTTACACAGAACTGGAAAAAACAGTCTCCTAAAATTTATATGGAACCACAAAAGACCCTAAATGGCCTAAGAATTTTTGAAAAGGAAAAGCAAAGTTGGAGGCATCACATCACAATTCTGGACTTCAAGTTAAATTACAAAACTGTAACAATCAAAACAGTACAGTACTGGCATAAAAAGAGACACATATATAAATGCAACAGAATAGTAAACCCAAAAATAAGCCCACAATTATGTGGTAAATTAAACTTTGACAAAACAGTAAAATATAACAATGGGAAAAAATAGTCTCTTTAACAAATGGTATTGGAGAAAACTGGTCAGTTACATGTGAAAGAATGAAACAGTACTACTTTCTTATGCCATGCACAAAAATAAATTCAAAATGGAATAAAGAACTAAATGTTAGACCTAAAACCATAAAATGTCTAGAAGAGAGCATAGGCAGTAATTTCCCTGACACTTGGCATCACATTTTTCTAGGTATGACTCCTGAGGTGAGAGTAATAAAAGCAAAAATAAACTATTGGCACTACATCAAAATTAGAAAAAAATAACCTTCTGCACAGAGAATGAAGCAGTAAATACAACTAAAAGTCAATCTCCTTAATGTCAGAAGATATTTGCAAATGACATATCCAATAAAATATTAGTATTCAAAATATATTAAAAACTTATACAATTTAATACCCCCAAGATAAATAATCCAATTAAAATGAGCAGAAGACATGAACAGGAACTTCTCTCAAGAAGACATACAATGGCCCACAGACACATAAAATGATGTTCAGCATCACTCATCATCAGGGAAATGCAAATCAAAACTATGTTGTATCACCTCAAACTTGTCAAATGGGCTAAAATAAAAAATACAAGAAACCAGTGTTGATGAGAATGTGGGGAAAAAGGAGTCCTCATGTACTGTTGGTGGGAATACAAACTGGTGAAGCCACTGTGGAGAACAGTATGGAGGTTCATCAAAAAGTTACAAATTGAACCTCCCTTTGATCTAGTAATGAGCACTACTGTATATATGCCTCAAAAAATATGAAAACACTAATTCAAAATGATACATGCATCCCTATGCATATAACAGCATTATTTATAATATCTAAATTATGGAAGCAACCTAAGTGTTCATTGATAGATGAATGGGTGTTATATATATATATATATATATATATGCTGATAATATTTCATTGTATATGAATATTTCATTGTATATATGTATATAATATACAATGAAATATTATCAGCCAAAAAATGTTATCTTTCCATTTGCAATGACATGGGTGGAGCTAGACAATATAATGCCAAGTGAAATAAGTCAGTCATAGAGACAAATTTCATATGATTCACTCATGTATGGAATTCAAGAAACAAACAAGTAATCAAAGGAAGAGAGAAAGAGAGAGAGAGAGAGAAACCAGGAAACAGACGCTTAACATAGAGACCAAACTGATGGTTAGCTGAAGGGCGGTAGTTGGGGGGATTGGTGAAATAGGTGATGGGGATTAAGGAGTGCAATTGTTGTGATAAGCACTGAGTGATGTATGGAATTGTTGAATTACTATATTTTACACTTGAAACTACTATAACACTATATGTTAACTACACTGGAATTATAATAATAGAAAAGGAAATCACCTGATTAGAGAAAAACAAACTTAGTAGATTGAGCATTATGATGTCACAATATGTACTATTTTGTGATTGCCCACAAACTATGAACAATGATGAAATAACCAAATAAAGTGAAAAAAAAAAACACAACTGAACCATTTACTTGATCAGAAAGGGGAAAAATAAAAACAGATCTCAAATATTATTAACTCATAGTCAAACTATATTGTAACCATTATTGCTTTTAAAGCTAAATTGAAACTTTAAAACTTCTCAGAAGGGTCTTAGAGGAATATGGAAGCCAGGTCATTAGTGAATTACTAAGCCACTCATTATTGATAGTGTGAGTTCACAGGCAGCTTTCATGTTCAGAACTAAGTATTGAGGGGCTTTAATAAAGGAGAAATGATAATCTTCCAGATATCCAGAGACATTATAAGTGACCAAGAAAATGTCACTTTAGAAATTCAGTATAAAATGCAAATAAATAATGAGCTATTAGAAAAGGATGGGCCACATATGAAGCAAGTTGGACAGCCATAAATATAAAAAGAAATAATATGGGGGACCTGGGTGGCTCAGTCAGTTAAGCGTCTGACTCCTGATTTCAGGTCAGGTCATGATTTCATGGTTGTGGGATTGAGCCTCGCATCAGGCTCTGCGCTGAGCATGGAGCCTGTTTGGAATTTTCTCTCACCCCCCTCTCTGTCCCTCCCCTGCTTGTTCTCACTTTCTCTCAAAATAAATAAATAAATATTTTTTTAAAAAAAGAAATAATATGACATGTTCAGGCAAAGGGGAGTAAGGAAATAGGAAGACTATAGAAAGCAAGGAAAAAGTGTTGGAAGTACTACAGGCATATTGGGCAATAGGGTGCTAAACTCAGCTCTCTATTTCTATACCTCATTGTGTTTGGGTTGAGCGTCCCGAGCATCACCATGTACATTCACTAAGATAAAGATATCAGGCAAAGTCCTGAAGAATAAAACCATAGAGAAAATGACCTATTAATTAGTATAGTACATTAAAGAAAATATTAGCAATTGTGCCACCAAGAAATTAGTCACTGAGTTCACAAAAAGACAAAAATTTGTCAGGAGTGCTCTACAGTAATTTGTGGAGGGACGTAGCTTATTAGAGACAAAATAAGTGTAATAGAGTTAAGGATTGAGGTATAGTAAAATAATTAAAGATTAAAGGATAAACAATGTAAAAGTCCAAATTATCAAGTTAGCAAAGGGTAAGGGTTATGATTGCATAATTTAAGAATTCTAAAAGAAAGTCTTCAACGTGTCTATTAATCTGGTATCTAAATTTGTAAATAATGAAAATTTTAAATCAGAATGGCTAAAACAAAAAAATGGAACTTCTATGTTCTCTGTCTCTCTTTCTGTCTCTCTCTGTCTCTTCTCAGAAGCTTCAGTCTTAATTATTACTAAGTTAGCAGCCCCCAGTGTATAAATAGAGTTATATAACACTTTGTGAGCCAAAACAAATTTCTGAACCTGAAGTTTTCCAATCTTTGACTACTCTCCTAAAATATCCTGAGTCTTATTTTCTTAAGACCCACAAATTAGAAAATAAGCAGTAGGGAATGCAGCTGAGAAACTTGTTAGAGTATACCAAGTAGGGCTCAGAAACCAGGCTAGGATTTCTAACAAAGAATAATTATTATACACCTTTCATTTAGATATCATCCATATGGCAGTAGGATACCCTGCATTCCAGATATCTGACAGTGAGTGTGCGAAAATTTAGACTAACTAGAAAGGAAAGAGACAGACTGATATATCCTAGGCTGTACCTGAAATAAAAGATCCACCTTGACCTGTGGTGGAAGACACCAGTAGGAGCTTTATTTGAATTCCTTGATGTCTTCTTACAATATACACGAAGGAAGTAGGGGCTAGTATCTATCTTTCTGTCTTTGAAGTCCAACAGAGAAAGACATAGAAGTAGAAATAACATAAAGTCTGGAGCCAGATAGTGGGGAGTTAGGAAGGGGAAAATTTAAGAATTCCTCTGTATCTAAAGAAAGGGAGATCATAAACAGAAAAGTTTCACAGAGAGAAATAAGAAGCTAGAATGTGAAAGGCATTTTGTATCAGTAAGACAAAGATCACCACGAAATACTAGTCAAAGGCAAATGGTGAAACTTTAAGGTCAATTTCGTTTTTTTTTTAAGTCTATTTATTTATTTTGAGAGAGAAAGAGAACATGAGCACTGGAGGGGCAGAGAGAGAGAGAGAGAGAGAGAGAGAGAGAGAGAGAGAGAGAATCCCAGGCAGGCTCTGCACTGTCAGCACAGAGCCCAATGTGGGGCTCAAACTAAACTCACAGTCTGAGTTGGATGCTTAAATAACGGAGCCACCCAGGCACCCCAAGGTAAATTTTATTTTTATTTCTAGAGTATCTTTTAATTGCAGCTTAAAATATATCTGAAATGAAAAGGGTACGTCTCTCCTGGTTTATAAAATGCCTGTAAGTTGCAGAAATCTCGGTAGAAAATATGACTTTTCTTCAGCTACCACTCTATTGTATTCACCTTCTATCATCTTCTTCACTGAGATTAAATCTTATTAAAGGAGTAAATCCTCTCACCAGAAAAAAAGGCTAGGTTTGATTATAAGTCTACACCTTTACTGTGTTCAACTAAGAGGACTGCCCAACCAATGGGAGGGTAGGGCAGTAAAAGCATTGGACTTGAGTCTTAAAACATGAATCCCTAATAAGATATATTCTTCTCTTTTGAAAGGTGTATGTGTGTGTGTGTGTGTGTGTGTGTGTGTGTGAGAGAGAGAGAGAGAGAGAGAGAGAAAAGAGAGAGAGTTGACAGAATTTTTTTTTTCTGTGCTCGTTTAAGATAGGGACAGGGACAAGAGAAGAAAGGATGCTTAGGGAGACAGAAAGAGAAACCCTGGCTTTGGCTAGGGCTACCAGATAAAACATAAGACATTCAATTACATTTGAATTTCAGTTAAATAATAAATAATTTTAGTATAAATATATCCCAAATATCTTAAATATTACATACTAAATAGTATTTATTATTTTTCTGAAATAGAGAACCATCTCTAAGGGAGGAAAAACTCGCCCGTCTCCCCATATATAACTGACGAGTGCCAGGAGAGAAATCCGTCCCATCTGGCCGGTGAATTCTTCCCTGGGTGCAGCGGCAGTGGCATCCATTCCAAGCCACACCGCGAAAGGCGGCGGCAAACATAAAGGCGGCAGCGGTGCGAAAAGCGGTGTCGGGGGCGCCGAGAAAGGTGCTTTGAAAAGCGGCAGCTGCGGCGACAGCGGCGGCGGCGGCAGCAGCAGCGGTGGCGGCTACGCAAAAAGGGCGACACAAACCGGGCCGGGAGGCCGGCCGCCAGCGGGAACACATCTCATCCCCGGTGACGGTGTTGAACTGCACTGACTGGGATTTGGAAGTGAGGCGAAGCTTGGAGAATACAGTTTGGCTCGCCCGGGGCACAGGGAGATCGGACTCAGAAGGGCGGCTTCCAATGCTTGGTTCCGGCAAAGCTTTGAAGCGGCGCCATACTTCTCCCCGCAACCACCAAGGTGGGGCCTCGAAGAGAGCAGCCCCCGAGATCTGACCTGATGCCAAACCATGCCCATCGGCACAGGGAAGTTGTCTTTGTTTTTTTGTTCCTTTTTTCATTGCTTCTCCTTCTTTTCTGCTGCCATCAAGATATATTTCCCGTAGCATATTCTTATCTCTCTTCTTGGCTGGTTATATGCTTTGAGACTGCCCACAGACTTTTGCTGTCTCTGTCCCCACCTTGTTTTTCTTTTTCTTTTTATGGTTCTTTTTCTTCTCTCTTTTCTTCTCTTCTTTCTTTTCTTTCCTTTCCTTTCCTTTTCGTTACTTCCTTTCCCCTTTTGGCTTGCTTGTTTGTTTGATTTGTCTGTGCGTTTGCGTGCTTTTGTTCCCTGTATGCTAGTCTGTTTCCTTTTCAGGGATACCTCAAAAAACAAGCCAAAGTATACATGGTGGAGAGTCCCAAATAACACTGACCAGGGAAATAAAATCATCAAAGGCACAACAAGAGAAACCGAGGGACACCATTAAAAGAACACTTTCTGAAATGACAGGCCCTGGACAGTCAATGAGCCTCCTTTAATAGAGCAATACTAACAGGTGCACAGTACATAACAAGCTTTTAAAACTGACAAGACACAGTAAGCTAGCCAAAATGACGAAGCGAAAGAACTCTCCTCTAAAGCAAATACAGGAAGAAGTCACAGCCACAGAACTGCTCAAAAAAGGCTTAAACAACATAACTAAACAAGAATTTAGAAGCACTGTCATAAAATTTATTGCTGGACTTGAAAAAAAACATCAAAGAAGCTATTGATACAAAGACTAGGGACCATCAAAATAGCTGTGACGAGTTAAAAAAGGCTATATATGAGGTGCATAACAAAATGGAGGCAGCCACTGCACGGATTGAAGAGGCAGAGAGGAGAATAAGTGAATTAGAAGACACAGTTATAGCAAAAGAGGAAGCCGAGAAAAAGAGAGAGAAATTGATATAGGAACACGAAAAGAGAATTCGAGAACTGAGTGATACAATCAAACAGAACAATATCCGTATCATAGGAATTCCCAAAGATGAGGAAAGAGAAAAAGGTCCTGAAGGGGTACTCGATCAAATTATAGCCGAAAACGTCCCGAATATGGGGAAAGAAATGGACAATGGAATCCAAGAGGCCCAAAGAACCCCCTTAAGACGTAACTTGAATCAACCTTCGGGATGACATATCATAGTGAAACTGGCAAAATATAAAGACAAAGAGAGAATTCTGAAAGCAGCTAGGGAAAAAAGGGCCCTAACATACAAAGGGAAACCTATCAGAGTGGTTACAGACCTTTCTAATGAAACTTGGCAGGCCAGAAAGGAATGGCAGGAAACCTTAAATGTGATGAAGAGGAGAAATATGCAGCCAAGAATCCTTTATCCAGCGAACCTTTCATGCAAAAGATAAGGAGAGATAAAGGTGTTCCAAAATAAACAAAAATTGAGAGAATCCGTCACCACCAAACCAGCCTGACAAGAAATCCTAAGAGGGATTCTATGAGGAAAATGTTGCAAGGAATACAAGGTACCAGAGACACCACTATCAACATGAACTCCACAGAAAACACAATGAACCCAAACCGACATTTTTCAATAATAACACTGAATGTAAATGGACTGAATGCCCCAATCAAACGACGCAGGGTAGCAGAATGAATAAAAAAACAAAATCCATCCATTTGCTGTCTACAAGAGACTCATTTGAGACCTGAAGACACCTTCAGATTGAACGTAAGGGGATGGAGAAATATATATCATGCGACCAGTAGT
>JAQQST010001348.1:0-12824 GCA_028646485.1 Cryptoprocta ferox | reverse complement strand
AGCATCTTTTCATGTATCTGTTAGTCATCTGCATATCTTCTTTGGAAAAGTGTCTATTCTTGTCTTCTGCCCATTTCTTCACTGGGTTATTTGTTTTTTGGGTGTTGAGTTTGTAAGTTCTTTATAGATTTTGGATACTAACCCTTTTTCAGATATGTCATTTGCAAATATCTTCTCCCATTCCATAGGCTGCCTTTTAGTTTTGTTGATTATTTCCTTTGCTGTGCAGAAGCTTTTCATCTTGATGAAATCTCAGTAGTTCATTTTTGCCTTTGTTTCCTTTGCCTACAGTGACATGTCTCGTAAGAAGTTGCTACAGTTGTGGTCAAAGAGGTTGCTGCCTGTGTTCTCCTCAAGGATTTTGATGGTTTCCTGTCTCACATTTCAGTCTTTCATCCATTTTGAGTTTATTTTTGTGTATGGTGTAAGAAAGTGGTCCAGCTTCGTTCTTCTGCATGTTGCTACCCAGTTTTCCCAACACCATTTGTTGAAGAGACTGTCTTTTCCATTGGATATTCTTTCCTGCTTTGTCAAAGATTAGTTGACCATGTAATTGTGGGTCCATTTCTAGGTTTTTCTATCCTGCTCCATTGACCTGTCTGCTTTTGTTCCAGTACAATACTGTCTTAATGACTATAGCTTTGTAATAGACCTTGAAGTCCTAAATTGTGATGCCTCCACTTTGTTTTCTTTTTCAAGATTGCTTTGGCTATTCAGGGTCTTTTGTGGTTCCATACAAATTTTAAGCTTGTTTGACCTAGCTCTGTGAAAAATGCTGGTGGTATTTTGATAGGGATTACATTAAATGTGTAGATTGCTTTGGGTAGTATAGACATTTTAACAATGTTTGTTCTTCCAGCCCATAAGCATGGAATGTTTTTCCATTTCTTTGTGTCCTCTTCAATTTCTTTCATAAGTGTTCTATATTTTTCAGAGTACAGTTTTTTTAGCTTTTTGGTTAGGTTTATTCCTGGGTATCTAATGGGTTTTGGTGTAATTGTAAATGGGATTGATTCCTTGATTTCTTTTTCTGCTGCTTCATTATTGATATATAGAGATGCAACAGATTTCTGTATGTTGATTTTATATCATACAACACTACTGAATTCATGTATTAATTCTAGCAATTTTTTGGTGGAGTCTTTTGGGTTTTCTACATAGAGTATCATGTCATCTGTAAATAGTGAAAGTTTGACTTCTTCTTGCCAATTTGGATGCCTTTTATTTCTTTTCATTGTCTGATTATTGAGGTTAAGACTTCCAGTACTATTAAATAGTAATGGTGAGAGTGGACATCCTTGTCTTATTCCTGACTGTAGAGGAAATGCTCTCATTTTGTCCCCATTGATGATGATCTTAGTTGTGGGTCTTTCTTATATGACCTTTATGATGTTGAGATATATTCCATCTATACCTACTTTGTTGAGGGTTTTTTATCAAGAATGGATGCTGTATTTGAAACTGACAGTCTTCTAAAGTGGCTGCATGATTACGTTCCCACTAACCAGGAATGAGAGTTTTTTTGCTCCATATCCTCACCAGCATTTGATGTTGTCAGAGTTTTGGATTTAGTCATTGAAATAGGTGTATATGGTATCTCATTATAGTTTTAATTTGCAATTCACTGATGATAGCACCTTTGTATGCAAATGTGATATGCAGCATTTTTTCATATGTTAATTTGCTGTTTATCTTCTTTGGTCAGGTGTCTGTTCATATCTTTTGCCCATTTTTAAATTAGGTAGGTTATTTTCTTATTGATGAGTTTTAAGAGTTCTTCATATATTTTCAATACAAGTCCTTTCTCAGCTAAGTGTTTTGCAAATATTTTCTCATAGTCTGTAGTTTATCTTTTCATTTTCTTCACCATGTCTTTGGCAGAGCTGAAGCTTTTAATTTTAATGAGGTGCAACTTATCAATCATGCTTTTGGTGTTGTATCTAAAAAGCCATTACCAAATCCAAGGTCACTTAGATCGTCTCCTATGTTATCTTCTAGGAGTTTTATAATTTTTGTATTTAGGTCTATGATCTATTCAAATTAATTTTTATACAGGCTATATAATTTTATAGAGGGTCTGGATTAATTTCTTCACATGTGGATGCTCACTTGTTCTGGAAACATTTGTTAAAAAGACTATCCTTTCAGAGCACTTGGGTGGCTCAGTCAGGTAAGCATCCGACTCTTGATTTCAGCTCAGGTCATAATCTCACAGTTTGTGAGTTCGAGCCTGCTTGGGATTCTCTCTCTCTCCATTTCTCTTTGCCTCTCCTCCACTCTCACTCTCTGTCTCAAAATAAATGAAGAAACTTTAAAAAAAAGAGAGATCTAGTCTTTAAGTATAAAATACAATATTAGGCATTGAGCTATACATTAGATCCCCAGAAGACATTCACATTACAACTGGAAACTTGTATCCATGACCAGTATCTCCCCATTTCCCTCACTCTCCAACATCTGGAAACCACCAATTTATTCTGTTTCTTTAAGTTAGGTTTTTTAAGATTCTACATATAAGTAAGATCATACATTACTTGTCTTTCTTTGTCTTTCTTATTTCACTTAGCATAATGCCCTCAGAGTTCACCCATATTGTCACAAATGGTAAGATTTTCTTCCTTTTTATGGCTGAGTCAACCTATTATAAGTATAATAGATTAAAAATATTTTTCTTCTTTGTCCTTTCATCCACCAGCAGACACTTATGTTATTTCTGTGTCTTGGCTATAGCAAATAATGCTGCAATGAACAGTGGAGTGCACATATCTCTTCAAGATAGTGATTTCATTTCCTTCAGATATATACCCAAAATGAAATTGCTACATTGTATGGTAGTTCTATTTTTTATTTTCTGAGAAACCTCCATACTGTTTTCCCTAAAAGCTGGACCAATTTCCATGTCCATAGCAGTATCCATCCATTTCTCCACATCCTTGCCAGCACTTGTTATCTCATTTTGAGAATAGCCATTATAACAGGTGTGAGTTGATACCTTATTGTGGTCTTGATTTACATTTCTTTGATGATTAATGATGTTGAGCACCTGTTGGCCATTTGTACATCTGCTTTAGAAAAAAGATCTATTCAGGGCTCTTGCCCATTTTTTAATGATACCATTTGTTTTTTAGCTATTGAGTTGTATAAGTGTGTTATATATTTTGGATATTAACCCCCATCAGATAGATGGCATGCAGATATTTTCTCCTGTTCCATAGATTGCCTTTTCATTTTATTGTTTCTTGTGCTACAGTTTGATGTTGTCTCACTTGTTTATTTAGCTTTTATTGCTTGTTGGTTTTGGTCATATCCAAAAAATCATTCCCAAAATCCATTTCAAGAAGCTTTTTCCCTAGGTCCTTCCTAGGAGTTTTAATGTTTCAAGTCTTACATTTAAGTCTAATCAATCACAAGTTAATTTTTGTAAGAGATATAAAATAGTCCAATTTCATTCTTTTGCATGTGAATATCTAGTTTACCCAGTACCATTTATTGAAGAGACTTTCCTTTCCTCATTGAGTATTCTTGTCTCTCTTTGCCAAATATTAATTGACCAAATGTGCATGGGATTATTTCTGAGCCTTAATTTTGTTCCATTAGGCTATGTATCTGTTTTAATGTCAGTACCATCCTATTTTGATTACCATAGCTTTGCAGTATAGTATGGAATTAGGAAGTACAAAATGCCTCCATCTTTATTCTTCTTTCTCAAGATGGCTTTGGTCATTGAGGCCTTTTATGGTTTCCAACAAATTTTAGGATTTTTTCTTTTTCTGTGAATTGGAATTGGAATTTTGATAGGAATTTCACTGAATCTATAGATGGCTTTGGGTAGTATGGATGTTTTTGCAATTCTTTCAATCCAGAAATACAGGATATCTTTCCATTTATTTGTATCTTCCTCAGTTTCTTTCATCAGTGCCTTATAGTTTTCAGTGTATAGGTCTTTCACTTCATTGGTTATATTTATATCTAACTATTTTATTCTTTTGGATGCTATTATAAATAGGATTGTTTTCTTTATTTCTTTTTCAGATACTTTGTTGGTGGCGTATGAAAACACCATTGATTTTTGTATGTTGATTTTGTATCCTGCAATTTTACTGAAGTTATTTAATTGTTTTAACAATCTTTTGGTGGACTGTAGGACTTTCTTTTTTTTTTAACAATTTTTTTTAATGTTTATTTGAGAGACAGACAGACAGAGCATGAGCGGGGGACGGGCAGAGAGAGAGGGAGACACAGAATCCGAAACAGGCTCCAGGTTCTGAGCTGTCAGCACAGAGCCCAACGTGGGACTCAAACTCATGAACCTCAAGATCATGACCTGAGCCAAAGTCAGACGCTCAACCGACTGAGCCCCCCAGCCCCCCATGAACTATATGTAGTATTTTCTATATTTCATATCACATCAACTGCGAACAGCTAATTTTACTTCTTCCTTTCCAATTTAGATGTCTTCTGTTTCTTTTTCCTGCCTAATTGGTCTGGCCAGGACTTCCAGTTTTATGTTGAGTAGGAGTGATGAGAGTGGGCACCTTTGACTTGTTCCTGATCTCAGCAGAAAAGATTTCAACCTTTCACTGTTGATACAATGTAAGCCATAGGTTTGTCATGTATGGCCTTTATTCTGTTGAGTTATTTTCTTTCTACGCTAAATTTATTGAGAGTTTTTATCATGAAAGTGTGTTAAATTTTGTGTTTTTCTGAATCGAATGACATCATATGATTTTTATCTTTCAGTCTATTAATGTGGTTTGTCACTCATATTGATTTACCTATGTTGAACCATCCATGCATTCCAGGGATAAATCCCACCTGATCTTCTACTATATTGTTGAATTCAATTTTCTAGTATTTTGTTTAGATTTTTATATCTATAATCATCAGAGATATTAGCCTGTAGTTTTCTTTCTTTCTTTCTTTCTTTTTTTTTTTTTTTTTTTTTTTTTTTTTGGTAGTGTCTTTATTTGGCTTTGGTACCAGGGTAATGCTGGCCTCATCAAATGAATTTAGGAATATACCCTCTTCTTTAATTTTTTTGCAAGCATATGAGAAGGATTAGCATGAATTCTGCTTTAAATGTTTGGTAGAATTCAGCAGTAAAATCATCTGATCTTAGGCTTTCCCTTTTTAGGAGCTTTTGATAACTGATTTAGTCTTCTTGGTTGTCACTAGTCTGTTCAGATTTTTATCTCTTTATGATTCAGTCTTCTTTTTAAAGTTTATTTATTTATTTTGAAAGAGAGAGAGAGAGAGAGCACATGTTCAAGCAGGGGAGGGTCAGAGAGAGAGGTAGAGAGAATTCCAAGCAGGCTCCACTCAGCATGGAGCTCAGCACGGGGCTCAATCTCACCACCACGAAATCATGACCTGAGCAGATATCAAGAGTTGGACCCTTAACTGACTGAGCCACCCAGGTGCCCCTAGTCTTGATATATTGTATGTTTCTAGTAATTAGTTCATTTCTTCTAGTTTGTCCAATGTGATGCTCTGTAACTGTACATAGTAGTCTCTTATACTTTGTGTATTAGTTGTAATGTCTCCTCTTTCATTTATAATTTTATTTATTTGAATCATCTATTTTTTTCTTCATTTCTCTAGCTAAATATTTGTCAAATTTTGTTATCTTTTCAGAAAACAAATTCTGAGGCACCTGGGTGGCTCAGTCGTTTAAGCATTCGACTTCGGCTCAGGTCATGATCTCATGGTTTGTGAGTTCAAGCCCTGCGTCGGGCTCTGTGCTGACAACTTAGAGCCAGGAGCCTGCTTCAGATTCTGTGTCTCCCTCTCTCTCTGCCCCTCTCCTGCTCCTGCTCTGTCTCTCTGTCTCTCAATAATAAGTAAACGTTAAGGAAAAACAAATTTTTTTAAGAAAACAAACTCTTGGTTTCATTGATCTTTTCTAGTGGTTTTCTATTCTCTATTTCATGTATTCTTATTCTAAGAATTCTTATTCTTTATTATTTCTTTCCTTCTGCTAACTTCGAGGTTGTTTGTTCTTCTTTTTCTAGTTTCTTGATGTATAATGTTAGTTTATTTATTTGAGATTTCTTTTTTCTCAATGTAGGCTCTTATAGGGGTAAACTTTCCTCTTAAACTGCTTTTGCTACTACATTTCATAAGTTTTAGTATGTTATTTCTATTTTCATTTTTCTTTAGCTATTTTCTGATTTCACTTTTGTATTTTTTGTTGTTGGTGTTTTATTTTATTTATTTATTTATTTATCTTAGAGAGAGAGAGAACACTTAGAGAGAGAGAGAGAACACTTGAGTAGGGGAGAGGGGCAGGGGGGGAGAGAGAGAGAGAATCTCAAGCAGTCTCCATGTTCAGTGCAGAACGTGACACAGGGCTTGATCCCACAGCCCTGGGCTCATGACCCAAGCCAAAATAGAATCGGACGCTCAACTAACTGAGCCACCCAGGCTCCCCTCTGATTTCACTTTGATTTTTCTTGATCCATTGGTTGTTGAGGAGTTTAACTTCTATGTATTTGTGAATTTCCCAGTTTTTATCCTGTTATTGATTTCCTGTTCCATATTATTGTGATTAGAAAAGACACGATATAATTTCTAACTTCTTAAATTTGTTGAGACTTAGTTTATGGCATAACATATGATCTGTCCAGAATATCTGTATGCACTTGAGAAGAATGTGTATCTGTTCCTGTGAAACAGAATATTCTATATATATCTGTTAGGTCCATTTTGTCTATGATGTTAAAAGCCACTCTGATTATATGTATTTTCTGTCTCAATGACTTATCCATTGTTGAGAGTGGGATGTTAAAGTCCTCTACTTTTAGTGAGCTACTGTTTATTTCTCTAATTAGTGTGCTAGTATTAGTATTTAGTGTTCTTATTATTTACTTTTTTTACTGAGGTATAATCGACATACATTATATTAGTTTCAGGTGTACAATATAGTGATTCAATATTTGTGTATATTGTGAAATGATTACCACAATAAGTCTAGGTAACATCCATTACCAAACATAATTACAGAATTTCTTGTGTGTGATGAAAACTTTTAAGATTTACTATCTTAGCAACCTTCTCTCTTTTTTCAATATTTAAAAAATTTTTTAATGTTTATTTTTGAGAGAGAGAGAGACAGAGTATGAGTGGGGGAGGGGCAGAGAGAGAAGGAGACACAGATTCCAAAGCAAGCTCTAGGTACTGAGCTGTCAGCACAGAGCCCTACATGGGGCTCGAACTCACAAACTGCGAGATTATGATCTAAGCCAAAGTCTGACTGAGCCACCCAGGTGCCCCCAGCAACTTTCAAATATACAAATACAGTATTATTGTTATTGCTGTATATTACATCCCATGACTTACTTATTTTATAATTGGAAGTTAGTACATTTTGACTCCCTTCACTCATTTTGCCCATCCCGATCTCCTGCCTCTGGCAACCACCAGTCTGTCCCTTATATCTATCAGCTTGTTTTTTTGTTTTAGATTCCACACATAAGTGAGATCTTATGGAATTTGTCTTTCTTTATTTCTTATTTTACTTAGTATAATGCCTGTATATATATATATGTGTATACACATATATATTCATACACATACATAATGCCTGTATATATATACACACATACACACACACACCAAATTTTTCTTGTCAATTTGTCTATCTGTGGACAGTTGTTTCTGTATCTTGGCTATTATAAATAATGCTGCAGTGAACAAGGAGGTGCATATATCTTTTCGAGTTTGTGTTTTTATTTTCTCTGCATAAATACCCAGAAGTGGAATTACTGGAGTATATGGTAGTTCAGTATTTGCTGTACATATTTAGCTGCTTCAGTGTTGAGTGTATAAATATTTACAGTTTTATCTTCTTGATGAATTGACTCCTTTATTTTTATATAAGGATCTTCTTTGTTATTTTGTGATCATTTTTAGCTTAAGGCCTAGTTTATCTGATAAAGTCTAGCTACCTCTGCTCTCTTTTGGTTACCATTTGCTTGGAATATCTCTTGTCATCCTTTTCTTAACAGCCTATATATGTCCTTGAAGCTAAAAGGAGTCTCTTGGAAGCATTATATTGTTGTATCTTGTTTTATTATCCATTCAGCCATTCTGTGTCTCTTGATTGGATAATTCAATACATTTACATTTAAAGTAATTATTGATTGATAAAGACTATTGCCATTTTGTCAATTGTTTTCCAACTGTTTGGAGTTTCTTTGTTCTTTTTTTCTCTTTTGCTTTCTTCCTTAGTGATTTGATGATTTTTTTGTGATAATATGCTTTGATATTTTTATCTTAATTTTTTGTGTATCTATTACAGGTTTTTCCTTTGCAGTTACAATTAGGCTTTCTATAAAATATCATATTGTTATAACGTCCCATTTTAAGCTGATAACACTTTATCTTTGATAGCATACAGAAACTCTATACTTTCACTTCTCTACCCCTTACATTTTAGGTTAATAATATGACAATTTGCATATTTTATGTATTGTTTATCCAATAATAAATTATTATAATAATAGTTATTTTTAATATTTATTTTAACTTTTAAACTAGAGTTGAAGGGTACCTGGATGGCTCAGTTGGTTAAGCATCCAGCTTCAGCCAAGGTCATGATCTCACAGTTGGCGAGTTTGGAGCCTGCTTCAGATCCTCTGTCCCTCTCTCTCTCTGCCCCTCGCCCCTCCCCTGCTAGTGCATTCTCTCTCTCTCTCTCTCTCTCTCTCTCTCACTCTATCTCTTTAAAAAATAACCATTAAAAATTAAAAATAACTATAATAAAAATAATTTGTTAAAAAATAGAGTTGAAAGTTTTTTATTCACCACCATTACAATATTAGAGTCTGATTTTAACAATATATTTACCTTAACCATTGAGTTTTAAACATTCCTATGTTTTGACATTTTTAATTAGAGTTCTTTCATTTCAGCTTGAAAAATTCCCTTAGGATTTGTTGTACTGGTGGTCTAGTAATAATGAACTCACTCAGCCTTTGTTGTTTTGGAAAATCTTTATCTCTCCTTCATTTCTGAAGGATAGCTTTGTTGGGAACATTACTGTTGATTGCTAGTTTTTTTCTTTCATAATTTGAATATAACATCTCACTCTCTCCTCATCTGCCAGGTTTCTGTTGATAGTCTAACTCATAGTCTAATGGAGGACCCATTAGACTCATAGTCTAATGGAGGACCCCTTGTATGTGACAAGTTACTCTTTTCTTGCTATTTTCAGAACTCTTTGTCCTGTGTTGACTATAGCAAAATATATGAAGTTATTGAATCACTATGATGTACATTTGAAATTAATGTAATATTATATGTCAACTATATTTCAGTTTAAGAAAACAAGCTCTTTGTTTTGAGTTTTGGCAGTTTAATTATGTCTAATTGAAACCTTTTTCTGGTTTAACCTATTTGAGGACCTTTGGGTCTCATACATCTAGATGTCCATTTCTTTCCCTAAGTTTGGGAAGTTACAGCCATTGCTTCTTTGAATAGACTCACTCTCTTTCTGTCTTTCTCTCTCTCTCTCTCTCTCTTTCTCTCTCTCTCTCTCTCTCTCTCTCTCTCACACACACACACACACACACACACACACACACTCCTGGGATTCCCATAATGAATATATTGTTTCTGTCAATGGTATTCTACAAGTTTGGTAGAGCTTCCTCATTCTTTCTTATTCTTTTTGTTTTCTTTCTTTTTTATTCCTCTGACTATATAATTTCAAGTGATCTGGCTTCAGGTTCACTGATTCTTTCTTTTGCTTGTTCAAGTATTCTAATGAAACTCTGTTGAATTCTTCAGTTATTGTATTCTTCAGTTCTAAGATTTCCATTTTGTTTCTTTCTTGTGGTTTCAATTTCTTTGTTGAACTTCTTATTTTGTTCTTGCATTGTTTTTCTAATTTTGCTTGATTGTCTACCTGCATGTTCCTACAGTTAGCTGAATTTCTTTAAGATTATTCTGAATTCTTTGCTAGACAGTTCATAAACTTATTTAGAGTCAATTGTTGGAGCTTTATTTAATTTTTCTTTGATGGTGTAACGTTACCTTATTCTTGGTGTTTGAGGAAGCAGTCTCCTCTTCTAGACTTCACTGGTTTGCTTTTGCATGGAAAGACATTTTACCAGTCAACTCAGCATAGTATTCTGGATAGGTCAACCTATAGCATCCACAAGCAAGCTAGCATTGATGTTAGGGTCTCTAATTGGGTGAGGCTGCTGCCCAGACTCTCTGATTTAAGGTAAGGGGAGCCACTGGCTGGGCTCTATGATTGAGTTGACCTGCTGGCTGTGTTCCATGTTCAGTTAGGGCCACTATTTATGCTCACTGTCATGTGAAGCTGTGCTCTGTGGTCAGGTGGGCCCAGTAGCCAGAGTCTGCAATTACCTGTGTTTGGACAGGGAAGCATGCTGTGCTTCCTGGCAGAGTGGCACCACTAAGCTGGACTCTGTGATTGGGCAGGGCTGCAGGCTGTGCTCTTCAATCATTCCTGGTCAAGGGTCTCAGGCTGTGCTCCATATCCCAGTAGTGCCACTGGCTAGATTCTATTCAGGCAGGGCCACAGGTCGGGCTTCACAATAGAGTGCTTCAAGCTATGCTCCATGATCAGATGGGGCTGCAGGCTGGATTCCACCATTGGATAGGCCATTGGCTGTGCTCTGCTGCTGGATGAGGTTGCAGGCCTCTGTCATGCAGAACCTCCAGCTGTACTATGGATGTTGGAGGCGATGCTGGACAATGTTCTCTACAATTAGGTGGTGTCACTCTCCAGGCTCTCTGATCAAGTAGAACCTGTCACAGGTTATTCACAATTGGGTGAGGTCACTGGCTAGTCTCCCTGCCTGGATAAGGCTGCAGTCTGTGCTCATCAGTTAGGTGTGACTGTAAGCTAGGCTCTAAGACTTCTCAGAGTCCCTGTTCAGGCTACCTGGTCAAGCAGGGCTGGAAGGTTTTGCTCAGCAGTTGGGCAGAGCTGCTGGCTTGGCTCTTTCCTCAAGAGGGGCTCTAAGATTTGCTTTATAACTTCCTGGGGACCCTGGCCAGGCTTCCTGGTCATGCAGGGCTAAGACTATGCTCAGAAGTTGGTCAGGGCTATTGACTTGTTTCCCCGTCTGGGTCAAAAGGGCTCCATAGCTGGTATGATCCATTTACTAGGGGACCAAACCAGGCAGAATTGTTGATCAAGATCCCTGGCCAGATAGGCCCACTAGAGCAGCTAGGCAAATGAGCAGTGCTACTAGCTAGAATCTGTTGAGTGCTACCACTGCCAGTAAGAACACAGTTTTCCAAGACCCATCCACTGTCTACTTGAACTCTGCCCCCTGCTTTGTCTCTAATCCCACATGGTAAAACCCCCACTTATTCTCCAAGTGACTCCTAGGGGAATCATAGGCCCAAGTGGACCTCCTGGGAATCATCCATCAATGTTTGGGAAGGTAGCTGCCCAACTTGGGCTCTCTTTTTTCCACTGAAGAAGTTGAAACCAAATGCCCAGATGGGCTCTCTCAGTGTGTGGCACTATGCCGGCCTAGGGGAGGGGCAACACAAACAAAGTGAAACTGCTCCTCTTACTCTTCTAACACAATCCTTCCTGGTCTCTGTGTCCAAGGAGGTGCTTCAGCCTTACCTCAGATTCCTGTAATTTCCACAAAGGTACCTTGTCTATGGACAGTTGCCACTTGGTCTTTATGTGATGGCAGATGAAGTCAGGGACCACCTATTCTGCCATTTTTGTGACCTTTTATTATTCTTTTAATGACAATGGTATCAATAATGATAGTCCTGCTTTCCCTTCTGATGTCTCCAATCTTTTTTTTTCCTAGCCTGGATAGAGGTTTATCAATTTTACTGATCTTATAAGGAACCAAATTTTTACTGATTTCCTTTGTTGATTTCCTATTTTCAATATTATTGGTTTCTTTTCTAATTTTTATTATATATTTTTCTGCTTGCTTTAGGTTTAATCAGTTCTTATTCTTCTAGGTTTCTTTGCTGGAAGCTTTGATTATTGATCTCAGATCTTTTTTCCCCCTAATATATTCATTCAATGCTATAAATTTCCCTCTGAGAACTGCTATTACTGCATCCCACAAATTTTTAGAAGTTGTATTTTACTTTAGTTCAAAATATTTTTCTCTCTCGAGATTTACTTGACTTGTGTGTTATTTAGAAGTGTTTTATTTAATCTTCAGGTATTTGGGGGAGTTTTTAAGCCAACTTTCTCTTTTTAGTATCTAGTTTTTCATATCTAATGTGGTCTTAGAGCACTCCTTGTATGATTTCTATTTTTTGTTAATTTGTTAAGATATGTTTTATGACTCAGAATATGGTCAATATTAGTGAATGTTCTGTATATACGATCTCAAGAAACTGTGTGTCTTCTCATTGGATGAATTTTTTGTAAATATCAATTAGATCCACTTAATCATGCTATTCAGTTCAACTATTTCCTTAGTGGTTTTCTGGCTGCTGGGTCTGTCAGTTACTGGTAGTGTTGTGTTGAAGTCTCTAACTATAATAGTGAGTTTGTCTATTTCTCCTTGTAGTTTTATCAGTTTTGGCCATATTTTTATGCTCTGTTGTTAGATGCATAGGTATTAAAGGATTGTTATGTCTTTTTTTTTATAATTTTTTTTTAACTTTATAGTTTATTGTCAGGTTAGTTTCCATATAACACCCAGTGCTCTTCCCCACAAGTGACCTCCACCAAGACCATCACCCCGCTTTACCTTTTCCCCTTCCCCTTCCCCCCTCAGTTTGTTTTCAGGATTCAAGAGTCTCTCGTGTTTTTTCTCCCTCTCTCTCCCTAACTCTTTTTCCTTCTTCCCCTCCCCATT
>JAQQST010001347.1:0-12830 GCA_028646485.1 Cryptoprocta ferox | reverse complement strand
CTTAATTTCTCTTTCTGCTGCTTCATTATTAGGGTATAGAAATGCAATAGATTTCTGTACATTGATTATGTTTCCTGAGACCTTACTGAATTCATTTATCAGTTCTAGTAGTTTTTTTGGTGGAGTCTTTCAGGTTTTCTGTATATAGTATCATGTCATCTGCCCTAAGTGAAAGTTTAATTTCTTCCTTACTAATTTCGATGCCTTTTATTCCTTTTTCTTGTCTGATTACTGTGGTGAGACTTGCAGTACTATGTTGAATAAAAGCAGTCCTGGTGGACATCCTTGTCTCATCCCTGACCTTAGGGGGAAAGCTCTTAGTTTCTCCCCATTGACTATGATGTTAGCTGTGGGTTTTTCAAATATGGCCTTTATTGTGTTGAGGTATATTTCCTCTGAGCCTACTTTGTTGCGAGTTTTTATCATGAATGGATGTTGTACTTTGTCAAATACTTGTTCTGCATCTATTGACATGGTCATACAGTTTTTATCCTTCCTCTTATTGATGTGATGCATCACATTGATTGAGTTGTAAATATTGACCCACCCTAGTAACCTGAAAATAAATCCCACTGAATAATGGTGAATTATTTTTTTAATGTATTGTTGGATTTGCTTTGCTAATATTTTGTTGAGAATTTTTGTATCTATAATCATCAGAGACATACATGGTCTATAGTTCTTATTTTTTTGTAGTATCTTTATCTGGATTTGGTACCAGGGTAATGTTGGCCTCATGAAATAAATTTGGAAGCCTTCTTTCCTCTTTTATTTTTTTGCAATAGTTTGAAAAGAACAGGTATTAACTTTTCTTTAAATGTTTGATAGAATTTGTGAAGCCATCTGGTTCTGGACTTTTGTTTGTTAGGAGGTTTTTGATTACTGATTCAGTTTCATTGCCGGTAATCAGCATGTTCAAATATTCTGTTTCTTCCTGCTTCAGTTTTGGGAGGATATATGTTGCTAGGAATTTATTCATTTCTTGTAGGTTGTCCAGTTTGTTGGCATACAGTTTTTCATAATATTCTCTTGCAATCATTTGTATGTCTGTAATATTAGTTATTTCTCCTCTTCTATTTCTGATTTTGTTTGAGTCTGTTCTCTCTGTCTCTGTGTCTCTTTTTTTTTTTTTTTTAGTCTAGCTAGAAGTTCATCAGTTTTGGTGATCTTTTCAGAGAACCAGTTCCTGGTTTCATTGATCTGTTGTATTACTTTTTTAGTTTCTATGTTGTTTATTTCTGCTCTAATCTTTTTTCCTTTCTTCTACTGGTTTGGGGTTTTGTTTATTCTTTTCTAACTGCTTAAGGGGTAAGATTAGGTTAATATTTTTCTTCTTGAGGTAGGCCTTTATTGCTAAAAAGTTCCCTCTTAAGATTGCTTTTGCTGCATCTGCAAAATTTTGGATTGCTATACTTTCATTTTCATTTGTCTCTTTCTCTATATTTTTAAGCAACCTCTGCACCCAACATGGGGTTTGAACTCATGACTCTGATATCAAGAGTTGCATGCCCTACTGACTAGTGCCAGCCAGGCACTCCATGTCTCCATACATTTTTAATTTAATGGGTTGACCCATTCATTGTTCAGTAGCATGTTATTTAATCTCCAGTTATTTCAGCTTTTTTCCAGATTTTTCCTTGTGGTTTCCTTCTAGTTTCATAGAGTTGTGGTCAGAAAAGATGGATTATGGGGCACCTGGGTAGCTCAGTTAAGCCTCCAACTCTTGATTTCAGCTCACATGATGATCTCACGGGTTCGTGAGTTTGAGTTTTGCATCGGGCGCTCTGCAGTCAGCACAGAGCCCATTTTGGATCCTTTGCCCTGCACTCACAATTTTAAAAAAGGCGCATAGTATGGCTTTTATCTCTTTGAATTTGTTGAGACTTGTTTTCTGGCCTAATATGTGATCTCTTCTAGAGAATGTTCCATGTACACTTTCAGAAAAGAATGTGTATTTTGCTATTTTAGGATGGAATGTTTTGAATATATCTATTCACTCTATCTGGTTCAATGTGTCATTCAAAGCCACTGTTTCCTGTTTCTATTTGGATGATATGTTCATTGATGTTAGTAGGGTGTTAAAGTCCCTTACTTATTGTATTACTACTGATTACTTCCTTTATATTTATTATTAACTGCATAATGTGTGTGGGTAGTTCTGTGTTGGACGCATAAATATTTACAATTCTTATATCTTGTATTTTCCCTTTATGATTATGTTGTGTCCTTCTTTGTCTTATAGTTTTTGTTTTAAAATCTATTTTGTCTGATGTAAGTATTGCTACCCAGAATTTCTTCTCACATCCATTTGCACGATAAATGCATCTCCATCCCTTCACTTTCAATTTCCTTATGTCTTTTGGTCTGAAGTGAGTCTCTTGTAGGAAACATGTAGATGAGAGTTATTTTTATCCATTCTGTCACCATATTTCTTTTGATTGGAGCATTTAATCCATCTGCATTCAAAGTAATTATTGATAGGAAAAAACAGTAATTGTTGATGGGCATATACCTTGTTTCATTTTGTTACTTGTTTTATGGCTGTTTTTGTATGTGAGGTCTTTCTTTTTTTAATTTATCTTGAGAGAGAGTGAGAGGGAGAGTGTGCACGCAAGTAAGGGAGGAACAGAGAGAAAGGGAGAGAGAATCCTAAGCAGGCTCTGTGTTGTCAGCATGGAGCCTGATGCGGGGCTCAGTCTCACAACCATGAGATCATGACCTGAACCAAAATCAAAGTTCAGTGCTTAACCAACTGAGCTACCCAGGTCTTCCATATGTGAAGTGTTCCCTAAACTTTGTTATCACTTCAATAATTATATAATTCCACTGGAGACCAATGTTGTACTATTATTTATGTTATCTATTTGTTCTTGGAAGTATGGTTTTTAGTTTTTAGTTTCCGGTTTTTTGAATATATATACAAACATATACATATGAACGTAGTTCATTGGCTTATTTTTGAAGACACTAATTGATACTCTCTTTCTTTAATGACAGCACTCTAAATCTCTTTATCAATTCTATCATTTTACAATCTTCACTGCTTATATTCTTGCTTTCTGTGATCTCCTACATATCTTTTATATCCAGTTTTATACTCACCTCTCCAGTCCCACCTGAACAATATTAACTTAGGCCCTCATCATTTCTTGTCTAGATGGCTAGAATAGCTTCCTGTTTTTTCAGCATCCAACTTCTTTGACCCCCTTCTTATAAATTCTTCATCCTACTGCCAGAGTGATTTTTCTGAATGCATTTTTATTATATTGTTCCTTTGCTCAAAACCCAATTGCCTTCAGGATACAACCCAAACTTAAGCCTTTCATTAAATCCTAGCCCATAAGACTCCTAGGATATTCTTGGTTGCCATTAAATCACCCCTGTTGCACCTATCAGTGCTCTTTTCTACTCCATTGCCTGGTGGTCCTAATCAGCAAACTACCTTGCTATTGCAACTCACATTGCCTCATCATCTCCTCAATCACTAATGCAGATGTTTGGTGACACATGTGCTTGGAGATGTTGATCTTTTTGAAATAGCAAAAGCTTCCCTTCAGTTTTTACAGTTCTTTCATTAAATTCCAAAGGGAGTAGGCTACAACCTGGGGGAAACAAGTTTCACCGGAACCATTTACGGACCATTAGAGTGGAATCTTTGTGTGCCATTCTAAAACATTTGTTTGTACTAAAACTCCATAAGTGTTCCAGGAGATACCTGACTTAGCCTGAGTGTTCTACTACCATAGAACATGATACATATAGTGTACTATATTTTATACTAGGTAACACTTACCAAGGAATGGGGATGCCATTTCTCCCATTGCTGGGTCTCTGTATACCTAGGCCAGATTGACACTTCTGGATGTTTTCATTTCTTTTTGATGGCACATGAAATGAGTATATGTTTGTGGGTATAAAGATTATGTGCCAATGTTAGTAAAATTTTTTATTTAAAATTATAATTTTAAAGACTTATAGCAAAAGGAAGCTGTGAATTATGACTTTATGAACTATTTATAACTCTGTCCTATTTACAATAGTAATTTCTTCTCCTCTGGAAATCTGAGAGAGAGTAGGGTGCAAATATGGTTCTCCACCACCATTTACCTGACCCCATGAGTCCTTGTGGAATTAAAACTTCTGGTGTACTGGTGTTTTGTTCTTGTTTTGTTGTTTATTGTGGCAAAATATACACAAATATACCATTTGAGCTGTTTTTAAACATATATATAATTCGGTGGCATTAAGTATATTCACAGTGTTGTGCAGCTATCACCACTGTCCCTTTCCATTTACTTATCAAACATAAACTCTGTACCCATTAAATAATAGTTCCCTACCCCAGCCACCTCTATTCTACTTTCTGTCTCTATGAATTTGCCTATTCTAGGTACTTCATACAAGTAGATCCTATAATATTTGTCCTTTGTGTCTGGCTTATTTCACTTAACAGAACACTTAAGTGCTGCGTGAATGAAACCTGAATCAAAATTTCATTATTTTTAAGGCTGAATAAACTATTGTTCATCCAATGTGGAATAGATCATTTGTATATCCTATAACTGTTAATGAGATGGAATGTGTAATTTTAAAATTCCCACATAAGACCTATCCAAGCCCAAAGGAGATTCTACCAAACATTTAAAGAATTAAGATAAGCTTAATTAAGACAATTTGGGAGAAAATATTTACAGATTGCATATATGAGAAAGGATTGGTATCTAAAATATATAAAGAATTTACAACACTCAACAATAAAACAATCCAACTTGAATGTACACAAAACACATGAAGAGACATTTCACAGAAAAACAGTAGATATATGATAAATAAGCACATGAAATGATGTTTGATATCATTAGTTTTTAGGGAAGTGCAAATTAAAAACACACTGAATGCAAATTAAAAACACTATACACCTACCAGAATGGTTAAAATAAAAAATAGCCCACCAAATGATGGTGAGTATGGAGAGAAACTGGATAACTCATATATTGCTAGAGGGGACATAAAGGGACACAGCCAATCTGGAAAACAATTTGGCAGTCTCTTAAACAAAACATGCAAATACCCTGTGTTCCAGCATTTGCACTCGTGGGCATTTATTCCAAAGAAATGAACACTTAGGTTCACATAAAAACCTACATAAATTTTCATTTATGTAAATAGTACATATTTATTCATAATAGTAAAAAACTGGGGGAAAAAGTCCCAAAAGATTACCTGCTGAATGATTCCATTTTTATACATTTTTTAAGCAATCTTTACCTCTAACATGGGGCTCAAACTCATGTCCCCAAGATCAAGAGTCTCATGCTCTACCAACTGGACTAGCCATGTCCCCAATTTTATATACATTCTTGAAGTGACAAAACTATAGAAATGGAGAACAGATTTAGTGCTTGTCAGGGATTAAGGAGAGGATGAGGGCAAAAGGGAAGTAAGCATGGCTATAAAAAGGCAACATGAGGAATTCTTGTGGTGATAGAAATGTTCTGAATCTTGATTTTTATCCTGGGTATATTGTACTATAGTTTTTAAGAAGTCACCATTGTGGGGGATGCTGGGTAATGGGTACATGGGGTCTCATTTTTTATAAAGGCATGGGAATCTACAGTTATCTCAAAAATCAGAAATTTGATTTAAAAACAAAGCTGTTAGGGGCACCTGGATGGATCGGTTGGTTAAGTGCTCAACACTTGATTTCGGCTCAGGTCATGATCTCAGTTTGTGAGATCTCAGTTTGGGATTCTCTCTCTCCTATCTCTCTACCTGCCCCCCCCCCCCCGCTTACTCATTTTTTTCTCTCTCTCTCAAGACAAGTAAATAAACTTAAATAAAATAAACCTGTTAAGCATAAAGGATACTGAACAATTATCTATAAAGTAAAAGTCTAAAGGTACAGTCCCTAAAGCAATCCAATTAATTTTTTTTGAGAGACAGATATCCTAAGGAAAAAAATGTGCTTAAGTTCTGCTCCAATAATGGTATAGAAGCTCCTATAGCACCAACACTCTTGGTTAAAGTATAAAAATGAGTTGCCTGAAGACACAAGAGAGAGTGACCAAAAGCAGTCAGGAACTGAAGAGTTGGAAGAAGGGACTACCTCAGTGTGAGTTTCCCATTTTTATGACTTTTCACCCAAGGGTAGTCCCTAGTTGGCACCAGAGAAGAAGCTTAAAATGCTAATAGAAAACTGCAGTTATACTGGCTTGAAGAACCAGAGTTTAAAGTGGCTACAGCAGCAGCTCAAAACTGAGTGAGAATCTCAGAAAGAAGAGAATCATAAAGGGATAATCTCAAAATCTGCACATAAATTCTGCCCACATCTTTGCCTGATTCCTAAACCACACACGTGTGAGACAGATTCAGAAGTGTATCCATGACTAAAAGAACTAAACAGATTTCCATTGCTGCCTGCTTGCAGAGGAGTTTGAGTTTGAAGTTTGAAGTGGTCCTAGTTAACTTTCTGTTAAACAAACAGGACTCTTTCAAAGAATAGAATAGAATCCAGAGTTTCTACAGTGATTATTAATAATGTCTTGAGTAAAATCCAAAATTACTAGATATAGGGGGAAAAAAGGAAAGAAAACATAACTCAAACATTCAGTACAGACTGACTTCAAGATTTCCCAGATTTTGAAGTTAGCAAAGATGATAAAACAGCTGTTATAACTATGCTCTGGGACATACAGGAAAATGTCTTGCAATCAATAAATATGAGATATGAAGAGAGAAATCAAAAATATTTAAAAAGTAACCCAGATGGAAATTCTAGAGCTGGAAAATAACCTGAATAAAATGTCTAATGGATGGACTTAACAGAAGATTAGAGATGATATAAGAATAAATGCACATGAAGATAGATGATTAGGAATTATTCAGTTTGAAGAACAGGAAAAAAATGGAGAGAATAAAGGAAAATATTAGAACAGGGATTTAGTGATATATGGGGCAATATAAGACATCCTAATATATGAATTAATTGGAGTCCTAGAAGGAAAGCAGAGAGAGAATGGTACAGAAAAACATTTGAAGGAATAATAATAGCTGAAAATTTCCCAAATTTACAGATTCAAGAAGCTCAACGAATCCCAATAGGATAAATACAAAGAAAGCCACATCTGTGATATCTTTAGTAAATTTTCTGAAGACCAATGATAAAGAGAAAAATCTTAAAAACAGTTTTAAAATATTTATAATGAGAATACAATAAAAATGACCACTGGCTTCTCATCAAAAGTATTTAAGTATTTAAGTGTCTTAGAGTAATTCAACTTTAACATACTATCAGCAAGAAAAAATGGTAGGACACATGTTCATGATGCTAGGCCCTTAACAGAACTGTTGGAAATTTTTTCTTTAGTCCCATTATCCAAAATAGACCAAAGAGCCAGCTACTACATAATGGACTGATGAAAACCTACTTTCTTAAGAAAACAAGACTGTGCCTTCATTATATAAATAAGTATTAGTACCAAGTTGTCATACTAACCCCTGAGAAGCCAGAGCAGAAAGTACTGGTAGCAGAGTTTAGAAAGAGGATAACTGATTAAATTGGATTATCATCGTGACAGCCTCTTCTAATCTCTAGTCAATGCCTTCTCCCTAGGGGTTTATTTTCTTTATATTCTTTGGATAACAAAAGTGTTACTTTTCAGGTGATATTGACCTGATCCAGGACTAGAATCATATGACTTAAAAGAAAATTTTATAACTCTCCTCAGGATCAAGATCAATGTAGAAAAAAAGAAAGGCAACAATAGATATATCTGAAATTGAAGTTTCATCAGAGACATTCAAACAAATGAACTTATAGAGATATTTTAAAGCTACCTTCACAATGGTTGGAAATAGAAAGCAAAAATCAAATAAAAAACACATAAATCAGAAGTGGAATTGAACATGTTATACTGATTCTTACAAAATTTAACAACCTATAAGGATAAAAACATCTCAGGGAACCAAAGATAGAACCTCTTGAATGGCTGTTAAAGCTATAAAACCTGATTTTAACAATGGCACTGGACTGAAGGTCTTAAGCCTTTGAATTCTCTAATCTCTGTTTCTGGTCCTGACTTCTCTTCCTAACTCTAAACTGTCATTCGCCACTGTCTCGTGGTCAGAGGAAGTATGTTACTGAACAGTATTTTCCATACTTCACTCTTGTCTCATGTTTTTCCATAACTCTATAACCCTGATACTATTAGTTTTTATTAGTTTTCTGTATATTGACTCATATTTCCACTTGTGTTAAACTTGAAATCATAGCTATAATTGGAAAAGCAGTATAATTAGCCATCAGTAAAATGATAGATAACATACAAAACATGATTATTAAATTCTAATTAGATGTTATTGTCTTCTAAAGCCTGAGACCTGTTCTATTTTGGTTAAAACCAAAGGCTATCTCCTTTATATAATAAGGATTTTTAAAGGATTAACAGAGACCTGAGGGGCACCTGGGTGGCTCAGTGGGTTAAGTGTCCAACTCTTTTTTTTTTTTAATGTTTGTTTATTTTTTGAGAGAACACACTCGAGGAGGGCAGGCAGAGAGAGAGAGAGGATCCGAACCGAGCTCCGAGCTGATAGCAGAGCACCTGATGTGAGGCTCAAACTCATGAACTGTGAGATCATGACCTGAGCCAAAGTTGGACACGTAACTGACTGAGCGAGGCGCCCCTCCCTTCAACTCTTGATTTGAACCCTGCATCAGGCTCCATGCTAATAGCACTGGAGCCTGGTTGGGATTCTCTCTCTCCCTTCCCCGCTTGCTTTCTCTCTCTCAAAATAAATAAACTTTAAAAAATAAAAAATAAAGTAGTTTAAAAATAAAAAGAAAGAGACCTGAGAGCTCTGGTGTTGATAATGGCAGAATAGCCAGTATGAAAATAACTTTCCCAGAGATTACAATTATAAACTCTGGACAAAGCATAACCAAACAATATTTGAAGACTCTAGGGAGGACCCAAAAGCAGGCAGAAACTGAAGGGGGAACTTCAAGACCTAAAAGAAGGGAACTACATACAGTAGAGGAGATCTACATTTATACAGATATTCCCATGTCTGTGCAGCACAGACTAGAATTCAAATAGAGATCTGCAGTCTTACTGGCTTGAGGTGTCAGAGCTAAAAAGCTAATAGAGGAACTAAGACATTGGATACTAAAAACAACAACATTGATTTACCAAACAGAAGAATGGAAAGGAGAAATAGAAGAACAAAAAACAGTTCAGACAGATAGGAAACAAACAGTAAAATAGTAGAATTGTATTAAACATACCAATAATTACATCAAATGTGAATGAACCTAACACACCAATTAAGAGGCCGGGATTGCCAGACTAAATTTTAAAAAGGAATATCTAACTGTGTGCTATCTAAAAGAGACCCACTTGGGATGCCTGGGTGGCTCAATCGGTTAAGTGTCCAACTCTTGATTTCGGCCCAGGTCATGATCTTATGGTTTGTGAGATCAAGCCCCGATTTGGGCCTTGCGCTGACAGCATGGAGCCTGTTTGGGATTCTCTCTCCCTCTGTCTGCCCCTCCCTGGGGCACTCATGTGCTCTCTCTCTTCCTAAAATAAATAAACTTAAAAAAAAAAAAAAAAAGAAAGAGTAAGCCTGAAAAAGGAGACCCACTTGAAGAATGGCTATATATATTGCAAGGCAAATTAGACTTCACAACAAAACGTTTTACCAGAAATAAGGGAGAATATTTTATAATGATAAAGAGATTATTTCACCAGGAAGACCTATCAATACTAAATGTATACAAACCTAATAACAAACATTAAAAAAATTAAACATTTAACAAAACTAATGAGAAAACTAAAGAAATTAATAATCCTATAGGAAATTTTAACTTCCCTACCTCAAAAATGGACAGAATTAGGGTGCCTGGGTGGCTCAATAGGTTAAGCACCCAACTTTTGATTTCAGCTCAGGTCATGATCTCACTGTTCTATGAGATCAAGCCCCGCATAAGGCTCCGTGCTAACAGTGGGGAGCCTGCTTGGGATTCTTTCTCTCTTCCTCTCTCTCTCTGCACCTCTCCCACTCATGGTGGGAACTTTAGCTGGTGTGTGTATGTGTGTGTGTGTGTATGTGTTGGGTCTAATTCTGTCAAATTTTTGAAATTTGAGAAAGAACCCCTGTCATTCAAGACTATTTTTCTCTGTGGTTTAGATTAGTGTTCTCCCAGTGTGACTATAGATTTAGCACAACTCTTGGAACTTGTTAAAAATGCACAATATCATCAGCCCACCCCAGACCTACTGAATCATTCACTCTAGGGATGGGCCCAGCAGGCTGTTACTCTAAGGCAACTGAAGTTTGAGGACCATGGGTATAGACCTCTTCTGAGAATTTGCTTATTCTTTGATCTATCTGCATTCTCTTATTTTTCACATAGTATTTCCCTTTACAGGAATTTATTTCAAGGAAATAATCTAAAATGAGAACATTGTTTTATATACAAAGATGTTCATTACAGTATTATTTATAATTGGGAAATATTAAAAACAAGCTCTTTGTCCGTGATGGGGAACTTATTAAGAAAGGATAAAGAAATATTAAAATGATACTAAATTTTTAATCATAGGGAAATTATTCTCTTATAATATTTTTTAAAATTTTAAGGAAATATGTTGTAATAAAGGCTGGCTTAAAATGTTGTTTTTAATACTAACAACTAGCTATGCTCTCTCCCATACCCCACTAAACCCACAGTAACAGGGGTGTCCTTTGTTGGTTGGTTGTTTTTAAAACAAAACCACAAGATCAAAGAGGTTAGGAGAGGAGACAAAAGAAACAATATTTTAGAAGCTGGAAAAGAGAGGGTAGAATGGTAACCAACTTGAGAAAATGGATTCCTTAACCAGCAGTGAGGAATGCCAAGAAATAGGAATGCCATTTCTGGGATAGAATTCCCAATACTCAGGAATTGGCAAGATTGCATACATTTCTAAATAAGGACACAGGTGGAAAAAAAAACAGGTACAGATGAACCACAAGGTGGAGGAATGGCTAAAATTCAATGTAAGGAGCATACAGAGGCCAGGTACTGCCCCCAAGACTGGGGATTTATCATCTTTAGAGGGTAACATTAAGGACATCTGAAGTGAGGGGAACTCTATACCTAAAAACAGGTGATTAGTGATAGTTCACATCTCAAAGATAGAGGCCCTATCTTCTACCCCTATTTGCTCCTAGATGTCTGGCCACCTCTGAACTTCCCATGAAAGCTCTTTTTTCCCAGGAAAAAGGAAAAGTATCTTCTGGATACTTGCCTGGTAGGTCTAGGACAGAAAGTCTGACCAAAGATTCCCCCAAAAAACAGCCCAGCAAGATAACCTCTATAAGTGCTTTTCAATTATGGGGACACATTACTATATCATGAAATCAATTTAGTTGGCTGTGTTTATAAAATAGAAAAGAAAATATGAGAACATATCACCTGCAATAAAAGAAAGTATTAATAAAGTAAATGGATTATGCAAATTTTCTTTAAGACACACATTCATATACACAGTTATTATGTAGAATGCATTTCTTACTGTTTACTCGATCAACACACTGTTTTAAGAATTTAATTTCTTTTAATTCTAGTATACTTAACATACAGTGTTATATTAGTTTCAGATGTACAATATAGTGATTTAACAATTGCATATATTACTTATTGCCCATCAAGATAAGTGTACTTTTAATCACCTTCTCCTATTTCACCCATCCCCCTATCTCCCCTCTGGTAACTATCTGTTTTCCAAAGCTAAGTGATTTTTGGTTTGTCTCTCTTATTTTTTTAAATTCCATTGTTTGTTTTGTTTCTTAAATTCCACATATGAGTTAAATCATGGTATTTGCCTTTCTCTCACTGACTTATTTCAGTTAGCATTATCCTCTCCAGATCCATCCATGATATTGCAAATGGCAAGATTTCATTCTTTTTTATGGCTCAATAATGTTCCATTATAAAGGTGTGTGTGTGTGTGTATATATACGTGTGTGTATATATGGATATATACACATATATATACACGTATATATGTACATATATGTTTATATATGTGTATACACACAAACACACACACCATATCTTCTTTATTCATTCATCTATCCATGGATGCTTGGGCTGCTTCCATAATATAGCTATTGTAAATAATGCTACAATAAACACAGGATGTATATATATCCCTTCAAATTACAATTTTTGTATTCTCTGGGTAAATATTCAATAATGTGATTACTGGATCATATGGAACTTCTATTTTAAAATTTTTAAGGAACCTCCTTAAAAATAACTTTATACAGTGGCTACACCAGCAACAGTGCATGAGGGTTTCTTTTTCTCCACATCCTCATTGGTACTTGTTGTTTCTTGTGTTTTGGATGTTAGCCATTCCGACAGGTGTGAAGTGATATCTCACTGTGGTTTTGATTTGCATTTCCCTAATGATGAGTGACAGTGAGCATCTTTTCATGTATATCGTGCCCATCTATATGTCTTCTTTGGAGAAATGTCTGCTCATATCTTTTGCCCATTTTTAATTGGATTATTGGGTATTGGCTGTTGAGTTGTATGAGTTCTTTTATGTATTTTGGATACAAACTCTTTAGCAGATATGTCATTTGCAAATATCTTCTCCCATTCAGTAGGTTTTCTTCTAGTTTTGTGGGTTTCTTCATTGTCCAGAAGCTTTTTATTTTGATGTAGTCTCGATAGTTTATTATTGCTTTTGTTTCCCCTCCCTCAGACGACCTATCTAGAAAAATGTTCCTGTGGCTGACATCTGAGAAGTTACTGCCTGTCTTCTCCTGTAGGATTT
>JAQQST010001346.1:0-12833 GCA_028646485.1 Cryptoprocta ferox | reverse complement strand
GAATAAGAGTTAGGGAGAGGGAGGGAGACAAAACACGAGAGACTCTTGAATCCTGAAAACAAACTGAGGGGGGAAGGGGAATGGGAAAAGGTAAAGGGGGGTGATGGTCTTGGTGGAGGTCACTTGTGGGGAAGAGCACTGGGTGTCATATGGAAACCAACCTGACAATAAACTATAAAGTTTAAAAAAAAAATAAAAAATAAAAAAATAAAAAAATAAAAAAATAAAAAAAATTAAAAAAAAAGGAAATAATTGCTCTTAGAAACACCATATTTGTCATCATAGAAGGCACTTGGGCAGAGTAGCTCAGAATACAGGCTATGGAATCTGACTGGAATCTGTTGAAAACCTGACCTCTACCGTATTAAACTTCCCTAATCGCTAAACCACCACACTGTGTAATCTGAAGGCCATGCATAAAAATTACTCAGGTTATCTTATATTTTTTACCTTTTTGTTTAAAAAAAACATTTGAGGCATTAAGGATAAAAACAGGAACAGAAATATTAAATTTATCAGATATCACTGCTTTGAGATTTTAGAAAATTCCTTCTGATTCTTTATCAGTGAATGGTGATATATAGTTGCCTTTCTTTTCCTCTGAAAACTTGGAGCCAGCCCAGCCAGACACTAGGAAGACATCTGCTTTTACTCCTTTGAGATTTTCCAGGTCATATAACCTGTAAATATAAACAAACAAACAAATAAATAAAACTAAATATAAACATATATGTATTGCATTCTCCTAAAGAAATATTGTAATGAATAAAATATTCTCCATATTCTGAAAATTATAAATATTAAACATTTGTTGTTAATAAACAAAAGATAAACAGGACATTATAGACAATGTGTTCAGGGACCACAGACTCTCATTTTATTGGGACATTCGGTGCAAGAATGCTGCCATCCTGATGCACTGCAGGTGGGGGTTGTGAGCTTAAACAACACAGAGATCTGTGTTTGAATCTCTTAACTTAAAACTAGTAATTTAATTTGGAGCAATTTAATAATCCTTTCCTCAGCTATAGACTGGAAATAATAAAATAGCTACCTTGCAGTGTGTTTTTTTTTTTTTTTTTTGGATGATCTGTTGAGAATATAAATGTATCACAGACTGGATCCGTGATTATAATAAGGTACTATTTATTACTACAATTGCATGGTATGTTTACAGGCATAACAAGACCAATTAGAGGCAACTAATTTCAGTTTTATCCAAAGGCTGTTTTCAATTTAATAATTTGAAACAAATAGCATTGAATATTTTAGGCAATGAGATTTGAAGTGACTATAACTGTAACTTGTCTCCAAGGGTGCTGGTAAGAAAATAATTTTCAATGTTTGATTCTAATTCTAGAATAAATATCTTTTAACTATTTTATAACACTATAGTAAAGTTTTCCTCAAAAGATATCAGAGTGAACCAATATGTTTATGAATAGTTTACAAAACTGGACTAACTAGTTTGTGTGAAGTTATTAGATTTGTTTTTCCAGCTTTTTAAATATTTGAAGAGTCACTATGATTTCAAGATGAGTACAAAGATATAACTAGTACCATCTGAAATTACTTATCTATAAGAAATCAGGATCATTCCCAAACTGTGAGCCAAATGAAATACAGAAATAAATAGGTTGCTGTTAAATATTAAATAAGAAACTATTAAATAACTGACTGATGTAAAATTGTAAAACTGGCATAACTTCCAAATCCAAATATTTGTATTCATCAAAACAAGTCTTGTCTTATTAACTAATTTCATATAAGCTAAATATGATTTTGAAGTATATTTATTACTCTGACCCTAGAAAAATGTAATTATATTTAGCATTTATCTGTGGGTAAAGGAGAGTTTTATTATGAACTAAATTTGGAATTATTGTTCTAAGGTGAAGAATTGGACATTACTTACTCATTACTTGATCTTAAGGAATTTAGCTGCTATGATAAAATCAAACGTATACATATAAATCTTAATCCATATAATCTTAATTACAAAGTATTATTCTTTGAGATGATTTGCCAAAAGTGAGGAACTATAAAATGAAAAACTTTAGACTGAGAGAAAAATCAAATGATTGAGTATAGACCAATGGCAGACAGAAGTATTAGAGAAACAGCTATGTTTTATTAAAGGGAAAGATTACTTTGTTCAAATGAGGAAGAGACAATAAATGTTAATTTACCTGGGTTAATGGCCATGAAATAAAAGGCTGATGGAGGTGTGGGGGTTGGAGATGTTGGGGTGTTCTTACTCCAAGGAGTTGACAAAGTCTTATAGATTAGACACTCATCTACTGTTTCTGCCATTATTGGTCATAATGATGATGACTATCTGCCATGTGTCAATGTACAGAAAGATACTTTGCTTACTGTGGAAAAAAACACCCCAGATTATGGACACTCACTGAATAATAAAATATGGGAGGAAAGAGAAAAGGAAGGAAGGAAATTACCATTTATTTGTTAAATGCCTACTCTTCCAGGGTTTGTCAGATTTATTTACACGTGAGGTTTCATCATATCCTCTTAGCAGCAGTTGGTATTACTTCATACTAATAAGAAAGCTAAAGTCTAAAATGTCAAAATATGTAGATTCATTTCATATATGTTGCATTTCAAATGTGTACCATAATTGTGCTCATATCTGAGAATATGAAAGTGAAAACAAAAAAAGTGATCTCTTCTTTCAAAGAAATACCTGTGCAAATGTGGAACAACCATAATAAGTGACTTACCAAAGGTCACATAATTGGTGAATGGAAAGGAATTTGAAAACAAAGTTCCCTAACTGTAGCACCCATCCTCTTCATACCATCATATCAGGGTGGGAGCAAAGAGTTGCTCTTCCTCATTATGTTCCTTCAACAATGTCCAGACTGAGGGTGTGGGAAGGTCTGATAGCACATTTCTCTATATTTTCTGAGTCTGGTTTTGCAGGCCTTGCCTTGGCACCCACAAACCTGCTAAATACACCTGTAGGAATTGCTTAGAAATCTGTCATAACAAATTATTACTTGAGCCAAATATTTTATCTGCAACATACTTTGAGATATTGATTTACTTATTATTTTTGTCTCTCTGAATTTTCCCTTCGTTTTTGCCATATTTAAATTTGTGGATGACTCTGTGTTCATTGCTTTAAAGAAAGTATGTATCAAGGAGAAAATAGATATATTTTTATGGCTTTTGTTTCTCTAAAGAGCAAATAGAGATAAATTTATAGACAAAATATTTTGGAAGAGGGAGGTTGCTTCCCAACCCAACCTGATTCATTGACTAAAACGAGACCCTCTTAAACTAGAAGAGGTAGGGAGAGGGAACAGAGCTTGCTGCGTGTCCACTTTTTACCTAGATTTCTAGTAGCATTATTCAGAGAAGATAAATTCTTCTTTTTTTCACCAAAAAAGGAAAGATTTTTATGGTGCATTTGGACACACAAGAAATAGGAAGCGTTCCAAAAGACTGTAATTCCCCAAATGTAGTGCCAAAGCAATGGAGAATGGAGAGCTTTATGGATGAGGGCAAGAAACAAAGACAAGAGAGTTTCATATACACACTCTACCTAGAGGATGTAGCTCAAGAAACTGTAACACAGCTTTGGGGAAGAAAAAAGGGAAGAAGCTGTTCCCCACAAGCTCAACAGCATACAGAACTCAGAGACAAAGGAGTTGAGTTCTATGTTTCTTACACTCTTAGATTTTACATGAATATTTATAATTCTGTTATGGAGAGTAAAAGAATGGAGAGGAGTAGAGAGAGGTATGGAGAGGACATTCCATTCATCAGGGCTTCAGAAAGCGTATCTCGAGCTCTTTCACTGATAGCAGGAATGGTGTAACCTGCAAACCCTTATACCCCCATACACACATCACAGGTAAAGTCTTCTAAACTGCATCTGGCCTGCCTAGTCTAAATAATAAAATTTTTACTTAAAAAAAATCTTTACTTCCCACCAGGCCCAAATACTTAGCTAAAGTGAACCTTGGGGAGGTTTGTCTCTTTGTTAATACAGGAATTTATTAATGTAATAGAAACAATTGGATGAGCCAGGCTGAATAATATGTATATATATCATTTATTATATTAATTTTAGCATAATAAAGGTAAAGGTTTTGCAATTTACTGTGTAGTATCCAGCATATAGGCTCTAAAGCCTCAGGTAGATCATTATTTACTATTATTTAGGTACTCATGATAGGTGAATCAAACAGAAAATATGCTCCAAGAAATCAATATTTATAGAACCAAAGGCAAAAAAAAGAGAGATGATGATAATGATGATGATGACGATGATGACGACGATGATGTGTTAAAATATGTGAAATAGAAAACAAACGTAAAAACAGAATAAAACCTTGATGTCCTGCTTGCTTACAAGAAAATGCTCTGATTCAAAGCATTTCCTAAAGAAGAACAAGTTCATAATCCAACTAATAAGCTATAGTCTAACATATATCCACCCCGTTCTATACCTGTGTTAGCTCCAACTTGCCCGCGTATGCTTCTTGCTTCTTGCATTTGGAGGTGCCCTGTATCTACCACAGCTTGTTAGAACAACAACATCCACAACAAGATTCTGTGGCCATATGTAACCATTACTTCCTACCTTATGCCATAGGTCTATTTCGGGGTTCTGGAAGATAAAGTGGCTGCCTGCTCAGAGGGAGCCTACTCTACCTGGTGCCAAAATGCTCTGATTCTTCCCAAAGTCTAAGAAAGTTTCTCTGGCTTAGATGCATCAGATTTTGCTATGAGGCAATCACATCAATGCCACTCATTCAATCCTTTAGTCTTTCTCCCCCAGACTCATATCAAGTTCACATTTTCCCCATTTATAAAGAATAGCATATCTGACAGAGAGCAGAGCAGTGGTAGGGAAGGGCTTTATTATTTGTAAAGGCTTACTTTACTGAATAAAAACAGTTACACTTTATAAAAAGCTTCTGGTTTCTTTTCATATCTATTAGTGGATCTCATAGGTAAAAGACTCAGGATTTCATTATTAGCTTGAAAAGTCTTTATAAACAATGAAATCTTAGGGGAACAAGATACTCTGGGTATTGACCCATGACCCATATCTTTGGGTCATAGGATTATATTGATTCCTATTTTCTATTTTGTACCTTAGATTTTTGTCTCTGTATATTTATAGTAAGAAGGTATTAACTTTTATGATCTAAAAATGTCATAAGTTATCACTAGTAAATAAATTCACAAAGAAACTGAATTTTCTCAGCCAACTACTTCTTGGAACTCTGTAATATGGGCAATGATGACAATATCTTTTCCTCCTGCTATAACACCCCATGGAGTTCTGAACCATGTGTACTCCCAGTAAATATATTTACTGGTTTAGTTCATAAGGCTTTTTCTCAAGAAAATTGCTCCTGGTGTGCCAGGGTGGCTCAGTCAGTTAAGCATCGGATCCTTGATTTTGGCTCAGGTCATGATATCATGTTCATAAGATCGAGCCATGCTCTGCATGGAGCCTGCTTGAGATTCTCTCTCTCTCTCTCTCTCTCTCTCTCTCTCTCTCTCTCTCTCTCTTCTCCCTCTCTTTTTCAATACTTTGAAGATACAATCATAAAAAAAGAAAATTGTTTCTGTCCTGGACTATGTCATACCAAATTGTTCTGTATTAGCCAAGGGCATTTGCCAAAGGTCTAGAGCACTTCCTTGTCTGAAATAATTTTTATTAGGCATTTCCAATATTTCTTTTGCTTGTTCTTCTCATGTTGCCAAATTGCAAATCACCATATGGGGCTTTAAAAATTACCTGTTGTCTCTCCTCTTTATATACTCTATTGCTAATTGTGGACTGGCAGTTCTCAGAAGGATGTTAGGTGAAAAGTCCTTAACATTCCCCATGCTGTATGCCAAAAATTAGTGATGTGCAAAATAATTTCTCGTTTTTTCCTTCAAGTTCAAAATGACTTCAAACTTTTTATTTGTTTGAAGTTAGTTATTTAGGATATGGCAAAGATGATGCACACACACAATAGTCTACTATAAAGATTTCATCTCTTTAATAGAAACAAGCTGTTAAATAGTCAAATATGGGTTAAAATCTATGCCTTGTCAGAATTGTCTAGTAAATAAATTCACAAATCAGAAAAAATGTTGCTATACCACGTGTCTCAGTTTGAAGTTTGAAATACATGGCAACATAAGCCTCCTTGGGTTGGGTGAGTGCACTATGTCAGTCTCCTAGTTTTCCTTCACATGATTCCCAGGTTACAGCCATTGGAAGGACGCTTGAAGCATCTGTTTTCTCTTTCACTTTCCCCCTTCTCCCCTCTTCTTGGTACACTGCTGTCTTCTTTCCTCTTCTGTGCATCGAAGGCAGAGTTCTTTCCATTTCTCTTTCCCCAAATTTCATACAATCTTCTGTCATAGCACCTACTATATTTTCTAATTCTCACATACGTCCAAACACGGGACCAAGTTTTAATGTAAATTAATCCTTTAGGAAAGAAAATGTCACTTTGCAATTAAGACCTTAGAATGTCTTTCACTGCTGGGTAACACTCAGATATTATTTTAAATCACGAAGTATTTTTTGGTGAGGACACACAAGTCTGAGACACCTCCAATGATGTTAATCTGGGGGTGTTATATCTTACCTGATTTGAGGGGAAAAAAGAGAAAAAAATTTAACTCAGCGTTAAAAATTATTCCCGGGGGTAAGACTTCACAATTGCAGATGTTAGAAGTTTTAAAAGCCTTAATTTTACCCTTTAAAAATTACCTTTTAATACTCTTAGAAGAGCTGATTGCATGAGGATCTCAAATACATATCTACATAATGAATAAGGGAAAATTGTTCCAATGTTATATGAAAAGTTAAAATTTCTACCTCACATATAAGTTACCCTCCAAAATAATGTATCTCAAATGATTTGTATGCACATATTGAAAAATTTTGTTAGATGACTCAAAAACATTTTCTATCCAAGACAAAAAATACAAATGTTAAATGTACATATATATAGTTTATATAAAATTTGATTAATGAAATATGAAAATTAAGAAATCTCTACATTAATACATTATAATCTTCAACATGAATTCATAATTCACTTTATAAACTCAAATATTATAGCAGATATTTTGACTGTTTTATTTATCTTGTCAAAGTTTATATATTCAAAGTTTCATTTAGAAAATAGAGTTAAGTTTGAATATAATTTGTCCAAACAAGGACACTTTTTAAGAGTATAAAGGGAACTCAGAAGAGTTAAGTTGGGGAAGTAGGGGGACCCTGCTCTTTCTGTATCCTTCAAACACAGCTGTATTGAGGTCAGATTAATTGGAACTGACCAGGAAATCAGTCTTTGGAGTAGCAGAAGGATATCCACAGCTGGAGGGAGACAGCTTGGCCGGTGCAAGGTATGTGGATGTGAATTGGGAGAGAGAAAAATGGCTGAGCCATGGAGAGGAGGGAACTCTTTCTGTGGAAAGAAAGACAAAAGGGAGAGAAAGGCAGAGGAGTTGAGATAGTGCAGCATCAAGTTAGCACAAGAGAAAAGCCTCTCTGGACCATGGACGAGGGAGTGAGATGTATGGAGTGTCCCAGTTCTTTTTTGCAAAGAGCTTTTGGAGCTCAAACTCAGGTTTTGGAAATATGTGACTTTCTTCAGAGTGGAGTAGTGGCACACACTCCTGGGGAAGATGGAGCTGCCCCTGGAGTGCATAGCATGGTGTAGTGGTCTCCAATCCTCAGGGTACATTGGGAGAGAACAGTCCCCTTCCTGGAGCACTTAAGGAAGAGGAATTATTTTCTCTCAAATAACAAAAGACTCTGCAGCTGCCAGTCAAAGGCCTTCCATCAGCAGGATGGAGAGGATCTACTCTGGAGGAATGGAGTAGATATACGCCATGCCAGGTCTTGTAAGACTGAGTTTTGAATCCCAACTGTGTGCCAAACAGAAAAATGCAAGAGAGTTTTGGGGCAAGGCAAGCTGACTTTCCTTGTTATTCTATGAGGGCTGCCTGAACAACAGGGGTTGAGATACTTGGTCTGGGAATAAGAGATTGTGGTGGCTCCATTCCCAGCCTCCAACACCAACAGGGTGCTACTTCAGAAAGCAAAACCGTGGCCCCAGTGAAGGTAGGATCTGCTTACACAAACCCTGCCCCTCTGTGCCAGCAACTGCATATTTACTGGGGCAAGACTGACTGTGAGCCAACACAGAGGCCTCTCCTCCAGAAGACCAGTAAGGCCACCACCACTCCCCGACACACACACACATACACACCAACAGACAATTCTGTTTTTCTTCCCCCCCCCCCCTTATTCTTTTTATCTTTTGGAATCATGCTCATAGTTCCTTTTTTTTTTAAATTTCCTTTTCTCTTTTTTGGGGACAGGCTTTTTTATTCTTTTCTTTCCTTTCTTTTTCCTTTACTTCTGTTTTATTTTCTATTTTTTCCTTTTTTTCCCCTGTGAAATCAGCCCTATATTTTTTTTGATTTGCTGTTTGATTTCTCTTGTTCCCTTTCCTTTTCTCTTTATGTGGGATCAGGCTTTCCTCACCCTTCTTTTCCCTCAGGGTTGCATCAACAAACGAATCAAAACACACGGAGTTAAAGGTTCATTTCAAGCAAGAAGCTCTGCAGAGGACTAACCAGTGGAAAAGAGCAGCCAAAACGCAGCAGCAGAGTGCACACAACATATACCAGTCACACTTTCTGGAGTGCCAGACCTTGGACAGTGTAAAACCCTCTTTTAATGTAGTAGTACTTTTTGGTGCAGGAAACAACAAGCTTTAAAAACATGAAAAAGACAGAAATTTAACCAAAATGAAAAGATGGAGGAATTCTCCCCCAAAAGAAATGTCAAGAAGAAATCACAGCCAGGGATTTGCTCAAAACAAATATAAGCAATATATCTGAATAGGAATTTAGAACAACAGTCATAAAACTACTAGGTGGGCTTAAAAGGCATAGAAGACACCAGAGAAATCCTTCCTACAGAGATCAAAGACCTAAGAATTAGCCAGGATGAATTAAAAAATGCTATAACTGAGATACAAAATAAATACAGTGACAGCGATGATTGAACAAGCAGAGGAGAGAATAGTAAAATAGAAGATAAAATTATGGAAAATAATGAAACTGAAAAAAAAGGAAAGGAAATTACTAGACCATGAGGGAGACTTAGAGAACTAAATGATTCCATGAAATAAAACAATACTCATATCATAGGATTGCCAGAAGAAGAGCGTGAAAAGGGGGGAGAAGGCTTATTTGAACAAATGATAGCTGAGAACATCCCTCATCTGGAGGCACTAAATTCATATCTTTCAATAATCACTCTGAGTGTAATTGGAATAAATGCACCAATCAAAAGACACAGGATAACATAATGAATAAGAAAAATAGAATCATTCCATATGCTGCCTGAAAGAGACTCATTTTAGTCTTCAGGACACCAAAAGGTTGAAGGTGAGGAGATGGAGAACTATCTATTATATTAATGGAGGTCAAAAGAAAGCTGGAGGTGCCATACTTACATCAGACGAACTAGATTTTAAACCAAAAACTGTAAAAAGAGATGAAGAAGGGCATTATATCATAATTAAGGAGTCTATCCATCAGGAAGATCTAACAATTGTAAATATTTATGCCCCTAACCTGAAATACCCAAATATGTAAATCAATTAATAACAAACATAAAGAAACTTATTGATGATAATAGCATAATAGTAGTGAACTTTAATACCCCTACTCACAGCAATGGAAAGATCATCTAAGCAGAAAATCAACAAGGAAACAATGGCTTTGAATGACACACTGGACAAGATGGATTTAACAGATATATTCAGAACATTTCATCCTAAAGCAGCAGAATACACCTTCTCAAGTGCACATGGAACTTTCTCCATAATAGATCACATACTGGCTCAGAAAACAGCCCTCAACAAGTAAAAAAAAAAAAAAAATCAAGATCCTACCATGCATATTTTCAGGTCACAATGCTATGATATTTGAAATCAAACACAAGAAAAAATGTGGAAATCCCTCAAATACATAGAGGTTAAAGAACTACTAAAGATAGAATTGGTTAACCAGGAGATTAAAGAAGAAATTAAAAATACATGGAAGCAAATGAAAATGAAATCATGATAGGCCAAAACCTTTGGGATGCAGCAAAGGCAGTCCTAAGAGGAAAGTGCATTGAAATTCAGGACTATCTCAAGAAACAAGAAAGATCTCAAATAAACAACTTAACCTTACACCTAAAGGAGCTAGAAAAGGAACAGAAAAGAAAGCTCAAAGCCAAAAGAAGAAGGGAAATAATAAAGATTAGAAAATAAATGGTATAGACGCAAGCAAGCAAACAAACAAACAAAAACAGAACAGATAAATGAAACTAAAAGCTGGTTGTTTGAAAGAATTAACAAAATTGATAAACCCCTATCTAGACTTCTCAAAAAGAAAAGAGAGAGGAACTAAATATATAAAATCACGAGTGAAAGTAGAGAGATCACAGCCAACACCACATAAATACAAACAATTATTAGAGAATGCTGTGAAAAATTATATCCCAACAAACTGGGCAATCTGGAAGAAATGGACAAATTCCTAGAAACTCACCCACTCTAAAACTGAAATGGGAAGAAATAGAAAATTTAAACATGTCCATAACCAGCAAAGAAATTGAATCAGTTATAGAAGGTGTCCCACAAAGAAGTGTCCTAGGCCAGATGCCTTCCCAGGGGAATTCTACCAGACGTTTAAGGAAGAGTTAATATCTATTCTTCTCAAACTGTTCCAAAAAATAGAAACGGAAGTGAAGCTTCCAAAGTCATTCTCTGAAGCCCGCATTACCTGATTCCAAAAGCAAAGACTCCACTGAAAGGTAGAATTACAGGCCAATATTCTGATGAACCTGGATGCAAAAAAACTCAACAAGATGCTAGCAAATCAAATTCCACAGTATATCAAAAGAAGTATTCATCATTATCAAGTGGGATTTATTCCTGGGCTGCAAGTCTCGTTCAATATTCACAAATCAATCAATATGAGACATCACGTTAATAAAAGAAAGGATAAGAACCATATGATCCTTTCAATAGATGCATTAAAATTATTTGACAAAATACGGCGTCCTTTCTTGATAAATACCCTCAAGAAAGTAGGGATAGAAGCAATGTACCTCAACATCATAAAAGCCATATATGAAAGGCTCATAGCTAATTATCATCCTCAGTGGGGAAAACTGAGAGCTTTCCCCTTAGGATCAAAAAGATGAAAGTGATGTCCACCCTCACCACTGTTCTTCAACATATTGCTGGAAGTCTTAGCCTCAGCAATCAGACAATAAAAAGAAATAAAAGGCAACAAATTGTTGAAGAAGAACTCAAATTTTCACTCTTCACAGATGACATGACACTCTACATGGAAAACCTGAAAGATTCCACTTTATAATACTGACCTATGTGTCTGGTTTTTGTGCCAGTATCATACTGTCTTCAGGACTGCAGCTTTGTAATACAGCTTTAAGTTCAGAAGTGTGCTGTGTATAGCTTTGGTTTTCTTTTTCAACATTACTTTGGCTATTCGGGGTCTTTTCTGGTTTCATACAAATGTGGAAATTAAGATTGTTTGTTCTAGCTCTGTGTCAAATTCTGGTGTTATTTTGGCAGGGATTGCATTGAATGTGTAGATTGCTTTGGGGAGTATAGACATTTTAACAATATTTTTTCTTCCAATCCATGCACATGGAATATTTTTCCATTTATTTGTGTCTTCTTCAGTTTATTTCAAAAGTTTTCTATGTTGTTCACTGTACAGATCCTTTACCTCTTTGGTTAGGTTTATTCCTAGGTATCTTACGGTTTTTGGTGCAATTTATAATTGCACTAAATTGTCGTGGGTTCATTTCTGGATTTTCTATCCTGTTCCTTTGATCTATGTGTCTATTTTTGCGCCATATCATATTGTCATGATAGATACAGCTTTGTGATATAACTTGAAGTCCAGAATTGAGATGCCTTCAGCTTTTCTTTTCTTTTTCAAGGTTGTTTTGTCTGTTTGGGGTCTTTTGTGGTTACATATAAATTTTAGAATTGTTCTAGCTCTGTGAAACTGCAATGAGATATCACCCCACACCTGTCAGAATGGCTAAAACCAACAACACACGAAAGAAGTGTTGGCAAGATTGTGCAGAAAGCGGAACCCTCCTGCACTGTTGGTGGGAATGTAAACTGGTGCAGACACTCTGGAAAACAGTATGGAGTTTCCTCAAAAAGTTAAAAATAGAACTACCTTATGATTCATTGATTGCTAAAAATTTAAATACCAATTCAATGGGATATACAAACCCCAATATTTATAGCAGCATTAGCAAACAGTAGTTAAATTATGGAAGCATCCCATGTACATTGACTGATAAATAAGGAAAAGATAAAAGAAGGTAAATAATTAAAGAAGAATAAATAATTAAAGAAGAATATATAAAAGGATATATATGGAATATGGAAATATATGGAATATTAGTCAAAAAAAGAATGAAATCTTGCCATTGCATGACATGGATGCAGCTAGAGAGTATTTTGCTGAGTGAAATAAGTCAGAGAAAGACCAACACCAAATGATTTCACTCACATGTGGAACTTAAGAAACAAAACAGGGGTGGGCAAGATGGCGGAGAAGCAGGGAGCTCTGTAATCCGCGCACGCCCGCATGGATTGAACTGAGAAGGACTGAAGTGATAAAACTCGGATTTGCAAGTGGGGGAAAGAAGAAACAGACGCCAGAAAGAAGACAACCTCAAAGATGCCTGAGTGAGTGACTGTGATCTGGGAAATTAGGGGACAGGC
>JAQQST010001345.1:0-12834 GCA_028646485.1 Cryptoprocta ferox | reverse complement strand
GATTAATTTTAATTGACTTCTATACTACCTATGCTACAAAAGTGATGAGATGTTTGCTTCTAGGTGCAATGAAGAATAAATGAGATTGATAAGTGAAAATATGTATTAGAAATCCTAGAGCAACTGCTACATAAAAAAATAGAAAAGGGGGTATAGCTATTTAGCCAAGAGTGGAAACAAAATAGATTCTTAAACAACTAAAAAAAAAAAAAAAACATAAGTGAGAAGCTTTCCATGAACTGTGGAGTAAGACCAAGGGAGGTAGTGATATTATAATTGGATTTCAAGGCCTGCGTTAGCTTTTTGCAGTTGCCAGATGTTGAGAAGAAGAAGGTAAGTAAGGAAGTGAGACATTTAAAGATTCTACTCTTTAAGGACAGGGTCAATGTCTTACTCAATTTGGTAGGTTTAGCAACTAGTATATGGTACATAATGGACTGAGTGATGTAACAAAAGGCTTAAAAGCCTCTCCCCTACAATGAACCCTCAAGGGGATTTATCAGATCAAAGTGCCAACACCAGGTAATTCCAGACACTGCCTTTAAACATGGGGAGAGGACCATAAAATAATATTTAAAATTATATTAGCTTAGGGAAGAAAGCTAGAGTTGCTATGATTCAATGTTAATTCCTTTGTTGTCTGCTGAACTAGGTTTAGAGCAATTTTGTGGCAAAAAATTCTTAATTCCTGAAGCATGATTTGCTCTTTGCTTAAATTTTACTATTAATATATCATTAGCCTAAATTGACCTAAATCGCATCCTACAAAAAATGTAATGTACCTTTTCATTTCCCTATTTCCTTCCATTGTTCCTCCTGCCTGGATATGTCCCCCTGTTTTCCCTGTTTCTTTGCCTTTATTTCAAAGTCAGGCTCAACCCTATAACTTTCCCCAAACCATTTCAAGCCCAAATGACCCTCTTCCCTCAAAATTCTTTTGATCCCACATTCCTTGTATCACTCATTAGATATCATAAACCATTATGTTGTCTTATCTTTACAAGTGGACATTTAGTTTCTCCAGTTACATTAAAAATTTCATGAGAGTAGAGCCCCTGTCTTAGACCACTTTGTATTCCCCACACCTAGCAGAGTACCTTTGTCTTACTTAGTTAATGTTTTAAAAAGGGTAGATCTGGGGTAGTGGAGAAAATACTGTAACTGAAAACAAAAGATGAAAATTTGAGGCCAGATTCTGATGTTTATTAGCTTCGTAAACTCGGATAGGCATTCAACTTCATTAGTTCTCTGTTTCCTCCTCTGTGAAATGGTGATTTAAAGACCTGCTCAACCTACTTCATACCCTAATTCTAAAAATACGATGGGGCAAATTCATCTGAAAGTGTGTTGTACCCTTGAAAGTTGTAAAGTGGTATGCAGAATTTCTTTTTCACTAAGTATGGTATGGTATGCTATCCACACAATGTCTGGCACCATAAATACTTTATGAAAGAATGGATGAATAAATGATTTACTGATCAGCAAATTAAAGCATGTCCTTCTTATCATTTAAGATACCTAAGCTACCTTTCTCTTTTTTAATGTTTATTTATTTTTGAGAGAGAGAAAGAGAGAGAGAGAGAGAGAGAGAGAGCGAGCAAGCAGGAGAGGGGCAGAGAGAGAGGGAGACACAGAATCTGAAGCAGGCTCCAGGCTCCGAGCTATCAGCGCAGAACCCAACGCAGGGCTCATGACCTGAGCCAAAGTGGGACACTCAATTGACTGAGCCACCCAGGCATTCCCCCACAAGCTCCCTTTCTGAGACAAGCATGTGCTATTTCCATTTTTATTTTTCCTTACCAGAGAACAAAGAGCTGACCTGGCTTCATTTCTCCTCACTCAAAGGTTCTAATAGGAGGAATATATTGACTTCTGTACAGTACTACTTCCCTTCGCATGTTCTGCTCTTACAAGCTAATTTTCTTTCTTTCTTTTAAAGAGTGTTGCCAGTCAGTACAGAGGTAGCTCTTTCTACCTTAACAAGTACTTCTAGCTATTAGAAATCTCACTTTCAAAAGGTCTTAGGAGTTCATTGTTAAGTCAATTTTTCAAAATCAATACAAATATAGTGTTTAAGTGTCTTGACTTTGCCAATTGGCAGTTATGTGACCTTGGCCAAAGTATTTAACCTCTGCTCCTCAGTTTCCTAAACCCTAAACTTGGGTGAAAAATCATAATATCTACTTTATAGAGTTGTCATGAGAGTAAAATTAAATAATACATATAAAAACACCTTAAAATACTGTCAGACTGTTAGTAAATGCTCAATAAATGACAATATTATTATCGAATAAAGTAGAAAAGCTTTAAACAACCCCTACTTCCATTACATTCGCACAATTTCCTACCATAGTAGTTTGAATCTTTAAACCAAAATCTCTTCTCTGTTTCTCTTTCTGTGCTTCTCTCTCTCTCTCTCTCTCTCTTTCTCTCTCTCTCTCTCTCTCTGTGTGTGTGTGTGTGGGGGGGTATTAAGGTAAAATGAAATTGCAAACTAATTAGGAACAGTCTTTGAAAAATGGACAGACCTGTGTTTTAATCGTGACTATACTGTGCTGTCTGACATTGGCAATGATATTTAACCTCTGTAAGCCCTCAGTCACTTCATCCTTACAAATGGGGATAACAGCACTTCTCATAGACTGGTGCTGAGGATTAAATGGTATGAGGATTAATGGTATTTTTATTTAAAAAGAAAACACATGTTTTGGGGCACCTGGGTGGCTCAGTTGGTTAAGCGTCAGATTTCGGCTCAGGTCATGATTTCACACCTCATGAGTGTGAGCCCTGCATCAGGCTCTGTGCTGACAGCTCAGAGCCTGGAACCTGTTTCAGATTCTGTGTCTCCCTCTCTCTCTCTGCCCCTCCCCTGCTCGCACTCTCTCTCTTTCTCTCTCAAAAATGAATATACTTCAAAAAAAAAACCACACGAGTTTTAAATAAATTACCTAGTGGGTGGCACATAGCAAACAGTCAAAAATAATAACCATTCATATTAAATACAACAATTTTAAACCATCTTCTGATAACTTATTCATAGTAGTATCTCAGTGCACATTTATTATACATTACACAGTAAAGGAAGCACTTGATTTGGACAGGAAAAGGGATATAGCAAAATAATTTGATATAATTCCCTCTGCATTATCCATCAATTAAAAATTACTGCCAACTGCATATTGGACTAATTTGATCACATTTAAATTGGGCTGGTGGATGTTCTGGTGGGTATAAATGGTCAGTGATTTGAACATATAATAAGCATACTTTCACAATGAAATTAAAACACAAGAATTTGTATATTCCATTCTAAGGCCACTATGATGTGATTTGAAGTATTCATTGAGCAAGTTATTTAATAAACTCAAATATATTCTAAGTGCTGAATTAGTGCTTAGTATAAATAGTGATTAAAACAGACATGCTTACTTTCATACTAGTTTATAAGTTCTACATCAAGCATATTTCACTTTAATGGATCACTAGGGAAAATGCAAAGTATAGGAAAATCATTCATTTTTATAGTTAATTTCTGCATGTAGTTTTGAAAAAAGGCTGTATAAGCTAATATGTAATAAATAAGAAAGTTTTTCCCAGCTTAGAAGAATATGATGTAATGATGGTGATGAGGATGAGGATGATGATGATGATGATGATGATAATAAACCATTAGTATTTTCAAAGGTTATCTTTGGCTCACAGATCCTGAAAATTAAATTTAATCATTTAAAACTATCATTCAACTGAAATTCAATACTGTAAATAACATTTGAGTATCAGGAAAGAATTCTCACTTGAAGATTACAAGGAAATTGTTATTCTGTAAAAAACATTTTTAAAGCATATATACCCAGGCAGTATGCTTTCTAAAAATATTAAAGCACAGAACAAAATATCAATATGGACATTAGCTCCGGTCTGCCTGGTTCACTGCCTTCCACCGAGTCTCACTTAACTAAGCTTTAAATGCAGGCTTCCTTTATAGTTTGATGGTTTGATGGTTCCCAATCAACTTCCCATCTCTATGTGTTCTAAGTACACTACCACAATAGCAGGCAAATTCCAGAACCTACCCAATGTCAACATGGTAGCACAACCACATTCAAATATTTTCTTACCATCAGTTTGAAAATTTGACTTGAACGTCAACATTTTAAGTTACCCAGTGGTATTTCCACTTCTAGGAATTACTGTCACACAGGAGCAAGGAAAAACGTAAAGAATGCCGTTTCTCTGATTTGGGGGTAATAACTAAGGACTGGAAATGCAACAGAGTATTTTGCAGCAATTCAAAACAAAGAACCCTACTGTATATGTGCATGTAGGGAAGTATCTTCAAAATGTATATTCAGTGAAGAAAAGTAACAAGATGCTATACGCAACATTCTTTGTATAATAAAACATTATGCTTTTATTGTCATTGCCATTTCAAAGAGGATATACAAGAGACTGTTAACATTAGTTATTTCTGGGGGTTAGAAAGGAAGGCCAAAATACGTTTTTTAAATTCACAGCAAGATTCTGGTTAGGCAATTTGCCTGATTGATTATAGAAATTAGGCGCATTCCTAAATACATAGTTAATTGAGATCCACTTCTCAACATTATAGTCAGGAGATATAGAATGAGCACTAACCAATGAGAGGAGATATCAGTAAAAAATCAGCAGTCCAGGTGAGTACCTGCTGATAACCAGTCTAGCTTCTCAATGGATTTACTGTGTCAGCTGGATTGGTAGTACATGCAATTTTCAACTCCTACTCAAAAATGATTCCTTAAAAAAATGGGGCGCCTGGGTGACTCAGTCGGTTAAGCGGCTGACTTTGGCTCAGGCACATGATCTCACAGTTTGTGAGTTTGAGCCCTGCGTTGGGGTTGTGACCCTGGAGCCTGCTTTGGATTCCGTGTCTCCCTCTCTGCCCCTCCCCAGCTCATGCTCTTATTGTCTCTCTCAAAAATAAATAAACGTTAAAAAAACAACAACTGTAAAAGCTAGCCACCTTTGCTAATGAAATTGCTGAAATACTGAACTGAGTAACCAAAGTTCTTTTGACATTTAAGGTGTTTGCCATTATTCATAAGCCCACCCCCTATTCCCACCCCTGACGCCGCTAGTTACCAAATAATAAAGCAAAACATCCTAACAGTTCAATAGACAAAATTCACTAAGAGATTTCTATTGTAAAGGAAACCATGTTTGCTCTCTTCGATTTGACAGCGAAAGTGATAAATTCTGGAAAACCAATTATGTGTTTCAAAGCCAAAGGTGTGGGGGAAAATATTGCTTTGGCCACTAGATGGCCCCCATATTTTCCCCCCACTATAATAAAACCGTGAACAAAACAAAACAAATAAAAGAGAAATATTTGATAATGTATGATTTTTTTTACTCTTTGCCTGAATATTCACATATAGAAATTATGACTCCTCGATTACCACTTATTTTTAAAGCATTTGTGTGGAACTAGTAAAACACCTACATTTTATCGGTAACATTTCCAGTGGTTTTATGAAAATATTTCAAGAATTAAAAGTTTTAATGTTTAATGGTAGGCAACATCAAAATTGTTCATCTAACTTTGTCCCTGAGAGCTAGCAATAGCAATTTTTTTCCCTCTTAGTTTGGAGTCACTGTTGATTCCCCCATACTCCATTTCTCTACTTTAAGTAAATCTTCCCTTTTATTTATTTATTTTTAATTTTTTTAGTGTTTACTTATTTTTGAGAGAGAGACAGAGTGTGAGCAGGAGAGGGGCAGAGAGAGAGGGAGAGGGAGACACAGAATGCCAAGCAGGCTCCAGGCTCTGAGCTGTCAGCCCAGAGCCCGACACGGGGCTCTAACTCAAGAGCTGTGAGATCATGACCTGAGCCGAAGTTGTACACTTAGCCCACTGAGCCACCCAGGCGCCCCTTAAATCTTCCCTTTGAAAAACAAAGACTTTGTGAGTTGAAATTTTGAGCATAAACAGGTCATTTACTTACAGATTTGCACAGCTTTCTCTCATTTGCCATATTGCATATGTTAATAGCCAATACGTTTATGTGAAAATGACAGTTAACTTAAAATGTCAACTGATTTGTATTTCATTTAGCTCATAACCCATTTAACATTCAGCTATGTTTAAAGAGATGCTTTCATTTTTGTGCATTTATAATGGAAATATCTGAGATTCCTAAAACTAGTAAAGAAGAAGTGATTGCCTTAATGATTAATCACCTGTGGTTTGGCTGGTAACAGAATAGCATGTATATCACATTTCACTAATGATCATTACCTTGATTTTCCCATTTTCTGTTTTCCGTAAAAGAAAGTGCTAATAAGTTTCATGTCCTGGAAGACTTTAAATACAAAACAAATTTAACTTTGCCTTGTAAGTTATATTTTCCCCATATGTGATCCAATTCAGATATCCAACTCTAGTTCTGTACAGCCTAAAATCATGCCCCCCCAAATCACCTATGTTCAAAAAATTTTCAGTTTGGGGGGCACCTTGGTGGCTCAGTGGATTCGGTGTCTGACTTCAGCTCAGGTTATGAGGTCACAGTTCACGAGATCGAGTCCCACATCAGGCTCTGTCTTGACAGTTCAGAGCCTGGAGCCTGCTTCGGATTCTGTGTCTCCTTCTCTCTCTCTGTCCCTCCCCCACTCACACTCTGTCTCTCTCTGTTTCTCAAAAATTAATAAACATTAAAATAACTTTTTTTCAATTCTGGCTTCACATTTTTATAGACAATCTCCTAATTAGATTCTGATTCTGTTTTTTAACTTTTTTAAAAATTTTTTTATTTATTTTTAAGAGAGAGAGAGACAGCATGAGCAGGGGAGGGCCAGAGAAAGAGGGAGACATAGAATCTGAAGATTCTGATTCTTAAGGGCATTGGGCACGACTGAAAATACCTGAGATGTTGCAGACTGCTCTTCCCCTGCCCTCTCTTTTCGGCTTGGTGGTCAGGCTTGCTTCCTTTGTTCAGCTCTTTTATCTCTTGATTTTCTCAGGCATTGGAATCTGCTTAATAACCAGGGGGTTTTAGAATCTAAGAACTAGAAACAATTGTGTAGCATAAACACCACTCCAGGAAAGCCTTCCTACCCTACATGTAGACCTTTCTCTTCGTAGGGAGGCAAGGATCCTACGAAGACTGAAATAACCCTGATTGTGTTTGTTTCCTTGTTTTACATGGTAAGAAGTTATTAAATGCAATAAAACAGGACAGTGAAAAATACTGTCTGTGTATAGATAAGTTTTGTGCTTCGGATGCATTGCCCTCCTCCCAGTCCCAGGGTGACTTCCAGGTCCTTTGCATATAATAGCCTGTGTTTCTGGTGTTTTTATTCTTTGTGCTTTTTTCTTTTTCTTCATTCCAGAGACCTTCATTGAAAGGTTAAGAATAATATCTGCAAATAGGTGTTTCATCAGGGGAAACTTTGTAGAGAGGCCTTTGAAGGACTCCTTCTCTTTTCTTTGAATGGCTTATCAGAAACCATTCAGAAAACATATTCCCTCAGGCAATTTCAATCTATTCAAATTCCCTGAGAACTTTAAAGGTGTTAGTTTCTAAACTGTCTGTTTTTACTAAGAAAGTCTTCTCAAATGGCCTTGGAGGAAATGGCTATTGAAGAGAAGAAAGGAGATGAGTTCACGACCTCCCCCCACTTACAAAGACACCATCTGAGAAATGAACGTTCATCTGGGTAGATCGCACTTACTGTTGAATTTGAACTACGGAATCAGAAACTCACAGACAAGGAAGAACTATAAAGTCATTTAATGCCGATTCCTCTCTATAATATCCCTATCAAGTATTTCCGTGGCCTTTGCATGATCTTGCCCAATTACTGGGAATAACTACCTTGAAAACAGAGCTTTCAAAAATTATCAGAATTTCAAAGAAAGGGCTAACACCCCTTCATCCAGGCCCCATCCTCCACTGCAAAGGTATGCTGGTGCCCTTACAAAGGTAACTACTATTGTTAACTTTCTTCTTGGTCTTTCACTAAGCTTATCATCATACTTAAGGAGACATAGATGATAATTTTTCTTTGCGATTTGTATTAAACGATTATGGCTTGGGAAACTCCCCATGTCATTTGGACATGCTTCATTCTTTTAAACTGCTGCATAGTAATCCGTAACATGAAACATGGTTCTCCTTCTAAGTTTTTCCCATTTCACTATAATAAGCAGTGCTACAAACATTCTTTCCCATGCCTCTTGGGTATGTTCCAGTGCTTCTCTGGGGTAGACATAATTTAACTTTTGGCAGGGAATTGGGAAGGTCATTGACACTACAGCATTTTATTAAACAAAGCCACTCAAGAAATATTTATCGAGTGCCTACTAAATTCTAGATACTGTGCTGGGTACCAGGGATATAGCAAGGACTGAGACAGACAAGGAACCCCCTTAACATTTTCTCATTTGATCATTACCTTCAAGGTTTTCCCCGTTTACAGGTGAGGAAATCAAAGCTCAAAAAAGCAACCTGAAAGGAGAGAATTGTGACTTGAACTCAACATCTCTGTGAATTAAGAGCACAGGTTTTATACCTTCTCTCACATACAAGAGAGCTCTTACTATTAATGAGTTCTTTTGTCTGTGGAATTACAACTTTTTATCTTTCTGTTTTCCTAGAACACTTGTTTGGAGGTCAAATCTAATTCCACCTTCACATTACGGTCCTTGAAAAAAATAATACCAGCTATCATCTTTTAAGAATTTACAGCCACCAGACCCAAGAAATACTTTATATATGCCAAGTCATTTAATCCTGACAAAACCTCTTTGCGGTTTATTTACTTTGCTAACACTTGCTTCATAGTTGATCTCCATCAGTCTTTTTTTGAGGTCTTTACAGATAATATTTCATTCTATCCTCATAACTGTTCTAAAGGATAGGTGCTATTACTATCCAAATTTTACTGAAGAGGAAAATGAGAAGTAATTTACTTAAGGTCACAGATGTGTGTAATGGCAGAGTTGGGGTTTAAGCTTAAGCAGTGTTTCTACAACCTACTTTCTTACCATACTCTGCTACCTTTCTTTAAAATCTTAGAGGATGAGTATCATGCAATCCCTGGCTTTACCTTATGCCAGTATTTCTTGTGACAAAGATAAATATCTTCAGCCTGGTCTTACCAACTGATAGTGAAAATCAGCATCATCATTCTATTTACTTTCCTCTCAATGCAATGCAATTTGTTTAATTCCTTTTAGAATGTGGTTTCTGGGGGCACCTGGGTGGCTCAGTTGGTTAACTGGCCGACACTTAGTTACAGCTCAGGTCACAATCTCCTGGTTTGTGGGTTCGAACCCCACATCAGGCTCTTCACTGACAGTGCATGGCGGAGCATACTTGGGATTCTCTCTCTCCACCTCTCTCTCTGTCCCTCCCCAACTCGTGCTCTCTTGGTTTTCTCAAAATAAAGAAAAGTTTAAATGAACTTAAAAAAAAGAATGTGGTTTCTGGAACAGATACAGTATTCTAGGTGATCATGGAACCATCCAGAATTCTGGATCCTATGTTACTATTATTATAGCCTAAAATCTCATTAAATTTTTGGTAGCCACATCAATCTTTGGATTCATTTTGAATTTACTATTGCCACCCCCAACCTTACCCTTTTTTATATCACAATGATAGATTCAGTGGATTATTCTAGCTGGCAAGACATTTGAGGATCCTGACTCTGCTACTCCACATAGAGTCTCTTACTCCCAGTTATGTATTGTCTGCATATTCTATGAGCATGTTCTCCTTATGTCTTCATCCAAGTAAGTCACCGATAAAAATACTTAAATGTAAATATCAAGGATAGAGCCTTGCATCTCATCATTAGAGACTACATTCCAGATTAGCACTGATTAAAAACAAGGTAGCTTTATAGTTGTTGAACTAGTAATTAGTCTACCTAAATGTCTTTGCATTCAGCTCACATTTGTCTACAGATAGTTATTAAGTATATCGAACACCTTGCTTTGTTTAGTTATACTATGTCTTCTGAGATTCCCTTATCTATAAACCAATAGATTCATTTAAAAAAGTTTTAATTACAGTGGTTTAATAGAGGAGCTGGTCAAAAATTATGTGGACTTCCTTCTGTAAAACCTATGAATTCTCTATTGTTTAGTAGCCATCCATTCCAGAAATATTTCATAAATATCTTATTCCAGAAATATCTATTGAGTTCTGACTGCGTACCAGGCACCCTTCCGGGTTCTGAGGATATAACAATGAAGAAAACATAAACATTCTTTTTTTTCAGTTTTTAAAAATTTATTTATTTTGAGGGTGAGCATGAGCGAGGAAGGGGCAGAGAGAGAGAGAGAGAGAGAATTCCAAGCAGGCTCTGCACCATCAGCACAGAGCCCCATGCAGGGCTTGAACTCACAAACCGTGAGACCTGAGCCAAAACCAAGAGCCGGATGCTCAACCAACTGAGCCACCTAGGCGCCACCAAATTCTTAACATTGTAGATGTCACATTCTATTATCAATAACCAGTGCCTTAAAAAGTATAAAGAAGACCCATAGAGTTTATTTCTATTGGAGAGCAAGATGCTAACTACAATTCACTGCTGGTTCCCCAATGCTATGATCTTCCATTTTGCAACTTCTAAAGCTATAGAATAAGGGATGCTCTGAATGCCAGATGCTTCACTGCTGATCAAAAACTAAATAGGCTTTAGGGATCACCACTTCCAACCTCCCAGACAGTATGTAAATCCCTGTTACACCATCCCTCAATGTATCTGCTCAACAATTTTAACAATTACAAATCCCTAGACTTGATGTTGCTATAGGGATACTATCTGGAGGATATGTCTGAATCCATGCTTGGTTTTGCCAAACTGGGTAGTGAGGTGCTAGACTTTCTGCATGGCAGACTAAGGTACCTATGCTACACAATCTACATAATGAATCTATTTCCTTGCCCTTCAGTGTTTCTGGAGGCCACCCACATGACATGGTTCATGGTCCTTTCCTCTCCCTCTAAGCAACAAATGGATCAAGGCCTTCTCATATCACATCACTCTGACCACTTCTCCCTCCCTCCTCCACTATAAAGGACACTTGTGATTACATGGAAGCACTGGTTCAGGATAATCTCCCCCATTCCAAGGTTCTTAATCACATCTGTAAAGTTCCCTTGGCCATGTAAGGTAACATATTCACAAGTTCCAGAGATTAGGACATGGACATTTGGGGGGAGGCATTTTTCTGCTTCTCACATCCTCTTTCTGGTCTGAGTTGTATTTTCTTTCTTTTAGAATTATTTAACATCTTTGCTACGTATGCAGCAAAAATATTTGCTCGCCCTTCCTTTCTATTATTCCTGCCCTGTTGTGGACTCAGCACTACTCACTGAAGTCAGATCAGCCTCTTCTCTCCCTTTTTTTTTCACCTTTATACTTGCTCATCTGAAGCCTCCCAGGATTTTTCTTGACTTAGAAGGTCTAGATCACTCATGGATAGGTAACTGAGACTATGAAGTCTTACTTCACCTCTCTTAATATTTTCATTTCCAAATCATTCCCCACCATCATTAGTCTTGCCCTGCTTAGCGAGTATGAGCATGAGGAATATGAGAATTCTGGTCACATTGCATCTAGTGACTTCATGTATTTAACCAGATCATCTGACTTTATCAGTATTCATGGCACTTAGAAGGTATTCAGGATGTTTTCAAAGGTTGTGTGTGTTGTGAGAGACAGAAAGATAGAGAGAGAGGGAGGGAGGGCAAGAACTAGATACAGACTTAGCAAATGTGCTTCCCACTTTACTACACATCATATCCACTCTTTCTCTGTGGGAACAGTCTTTTTTTTTTTGCTCCCCATTATCCACCTATTTGGTACCCTACTGACTCCCTTCACACTGTCTTTCTGCTTGGTTCTGAGTCGTCATGGCTCCTCATCTTTTCCTTAAACTCACTCATATTTATCCGGATGTTTCTATGAGGGACTTTTATTGGGGCAATTTCTGCTTTAATTTCTTGTACAACATTCCAGTATTAGCTACATAGTGGCTCTGTTGTGGACATGTTATCTGTTCTTTGAATCATTCTGTTTTGTCTCTACTTTTTATTGCTTTTCTTATATTTCGATTCAGCATAGCATGACCCTGATTGGCACTAGGGAAGGTAGCCAATTTCCTTCCCTGTCCCTTGATGGTCTTTGTGCCATGGTGTTTTTTGTTGTTATTTTTTTTTTTTTATGTATAGCTGACACACAATGTTACTTTAGTCTCATGTATACAACATAGTGATTTGACAAGTTTATACATTATGCTCCATTTACCACAGATGTAGCTACCATCTGTCCTGTTACAGCTCTATTACAATATCATTGGCTATATTCCTTATGCTGTCCTTGTGCCATGTTTTAAAATTTTTTTAATGTTTATTTATTTTTGAGAGAGACAGAGATAGAGTGTGAGCGGAGGTAGGGCAGAGAGAGAGGGAGACACAGAATCCGAAGCAGGCTCCAGGCTCTGAGCTGTCAGCACAGAGCCTGACATGGGGCTGGAACCCACGAACCGCGAGATCACGACCTGAGCTGAAGTGGGACGCTCAGCTGACTGAGCCACCCAAGGTGCCCCTTAAATACCTAAAATACTAGAAACCTCAAAAAGTGTGACTTAGGTTCCCGTCCATTTCTGACAGACTCTGACCGTATACACTTCCAGAACACTTAGAACAACATAGAATTGCACGTATTGACTTAGCTGCCGCTGCAACTGCATTATGAGCCACTGGGAGAAGGCCATCGCTTATTTACCAGTGTACCAAGTGCCTAGCACCGCGCTTCACATAGAGCGGATGCTTTATACACATG
>JAQQST010001344.1:0-12845 GCA_028646485.1 Cryptoprocta ferox | reverse complement strand
CTCTCTCTCTCTCTCTCTCTCTCTCTCTCTCAAAAAAAAAAAAACCAAAAAACAAAAAAACTACCTTGCTGAAAGTGGTGAAGGGAGATAGGATAGGTTAAGGGTATTGGGCCTGGGGCATCAGCTCCTGAGCTCAGGTGCAAAGGTGGTCTTGTTCCCTTTCAAAGATCGGATGGAAGGGCTAAGGCTGGGAGAGCCACCGGCTTGTGTGTGGTGAGGGGCAAAGTGAATCAAGTCCAATTGACGGCTTCTGTGTGCCCCGTGACATGGGGGTGCACAGCCTCGATGTGAGGGGGTGGGGGTAGGGTGGAGAGCTTGAAGGCACCGAAGGGTTGGAAAAGCCAGGGGTGCTTGGGAAAGGGAGCTGTCCAGGCTGTGTGGCACAGAGGCCTTAGGTGATGTTGGAAAAGTAATATAGGTACCTTATGTGAAGGGACCCACTTAGTTTTGCATTGTTGAATAATGTACTTCAGTTTTTTAATCTTTTGGTGGGGGCAGGGAACACCAAATGAAGTCAGTCTGAGTCTGTTACTTTCTGTGTATTGTAGGTATAATTTCCAAGTGGGGGGGCTTTGTGTATTGTGTGTGTGTGTGTGTGTGTGTGTGTGTGTGTGTAAGCTTTGACCTTTCTGCCACTGCAGAGGACTCTTGCTGCCAATATTGGATCACTCATAAATATTTTAGTAGGTTTCCTGGGAGAAAAACCATGCTGCAAAGGGTATAAAAGTTTGTTTGGCAGAGATGGATGTAGGAAGGATTTATGATAACGGGAGAATATGGGGAACACAGCCTATTTTTTTTTTTTTTTTGGTTTGTCTTGTTTTTCATTTTTCTGTTTTTAAGGGGCAAGGATTCTTGGTATCTGCTGGTTTTTGGAGAGCTTTGCTGTTGAGATACTCACTGTGTTTAAAAGAAACCCTGAAAATATAAGGCTAAAAACTGATCTGAAGCTTCTGGCATTTTTATCATTGTTCTTAAACACAGCTAACTTGATTTTCCGACTCATTTTCTTGGACATCCTCTGTCCGAATCCTTCTAGCGGGAGTAAGGCTGACACTGATTTCAGTACAGTGATGTCAATAAATTCACGTGGACCTGTGGGTTTAGTCTAGAAGCCTCCACCATGTTCTTCAGTCCCCTGATGGGTCTTCGGTAACTAGCATCCTTGGGATCTGTCGTCTTTGTCTTCAGCCTGTCGCCTCTCCTATCCATTTACTGTTTGCTTTCACAAAGCGAGTTAGGTGTTTCCTCAGATTTCCTTTGAGCTGTCTACCACACTTAACACTTGTATGGGCCTATGTGTTAATGAAATATTGTCTGTATTTTGCATGCTGTACATGACATCCCTGTGACTTACTTATTTTGTAACTGGAAGTCTGTACTTCTTGATCCCTTTCACCTATTTTGCCCATCTGCTTCACTCCTCACCCCTCTGGCAACCCCCATCTGCTCTCTGTGTCTGAGTCTGATTTTTTTTTTTTAAATTCCAAACAGAAGTGAAACCATATGGTGTTTGTCTTTCTGACTTATTTCATGTAGCATAATATCCTCTAGGTTCATCCTTGTCATTACAAATGGCAGGATTTTCTTTTTATGGCTGGGTAATATTCCATTGTGTTAATATACACCTACCACATCTTCCTTATCCGTTCACTTATCAGTGGACACTTGGGCTGCTCCGTAGCTTGGCTATTGTAAATAATGCTACCTTGTAAGTGGCAGCTTTTTTTTTTTTTTTTTTTTTTTTTTTTTTTTTTTTACACTAGACTTTTTTAAGTTTTATGTAATGGGCTAATTCTACAACTCAAGACTTAATGCAGTTGCCTATGTCCTCCAAATGAATAGTTGTTGGAGAGGAGACTACATGAGGAGGGGAAAAGATTGCGAACGTCTTTGAAAATGGAAATAGTTGAGTAAGTTGTTCAGCCAAATTGACCTCAGTTTCCCTGGGCCTGCCAGTTCTCTGCCATCTCCCACTTGCTTATTAGACAAATGAATAGATTTTCTATTGATTCAGACTTCTTTCAAAGCCCTGCATGAAATCCGCATTAAAAGGAAGAAGACATTTTGTTCTTATAGCTCCTGACAGGAACAGTTCTTAAATTTGAAACAAAATTAAGGCAACTTAATCTAAATGGACCTCAACTTCCTCACTAGAGAAAATGAAGCTGGTCCCACTCGTGGAGGGATTTTTGAAGACTAAATACATGAGGCAAAAAAGCACACACACAGATATGCACAGGGAACAGTGCCTGGGACACTTGGGATTATCAGTCAGTGTTGGCTCTCTTGTTATCACTAAAATGGGAGGTGATGGGGCTTGCGATTACCATGTGGTAGGAACACAACCCTTTGAACTCCATTTTTGAGAAATGGCTGTCCATCTTAAGAACAAAATAGTTTTGGGGGCGCCTGGGTGGCTCAGTCAGTTGAATGTCCGACTTTGGCTCAGGTCATGATCTCCCAGTTCGTGGGTTCGAGCCCCACGTCGGGCTCAGAGCCTGGAGCCTGCTTCGGATTCTGTATCTCCCTTTCTGTCTGCCCCTCCCCCATTCATGCTGTGTTTCTCTTTGTCTCAATAATAAATAAACATTAAAAAATAGTTATTAACAAAATGAGTTTATTTGGGAATGGGGAATTGCGATTTAGGATAAGCTAGTTAGGGAAAAACCATAGGCAAGTCTGAAGCTGAAGGGCCAGCTTTTATTAGATTTTAGAGATAAATCTACACAGATTAATTGCCTGGTTTGAGAAATTCTTTTAAGTCCCAGGCAGACCATTAATATCAGAAAAAGATGGGGGAAATACTGTGTGAGATTAAAGACCCTCGGTGAGCTTTTGTTTCTTGTGAAGATGATAGGTTTCACATTTCAATGTAATACCTATTGAGACTGAATTACACAGAGTAACTAAAGTTACTACTTTTTAGGTTTGGTTTAGTTTTTCAAAATCATGGTTAGTTTTAGGACTAATCATTGCCTACTGAGCTTCTGACGAGGGGAAATCAGTTTGAACAGCTGAATGAAAATGGATCTTAAAATGCCTAATTTGGTTTAGACAAAAGTTCTTTTCAGATTTAAGGGGCGAATAAAGGTTTCTTTTCAGATAAAAATCTTAGGAATATTTTTGATTGTATGATATTTTTCCTTTAACGACAGAATTTGTGGGTGGGTTAAGCCAATGAAAGCTAATTTAGATCATTTTTTTTGTGGCATACTTTCCCTCTTGAAGATAGGGGTATAAAAATAAAATTTCACTGTCTGGTATTTGTTCCTTGTATTTGTTGCCCATTTTACCTGACTTTATAAGCTGTACACGCACATGCATGGAAGCACACAGTGAAAACAAGTTGAACACGCTGGGTGCCCACCGTGGCCAGACATGGGCTCTGCATTGGTTATCTGAAGGTCACTCAGTGGGGACTTGCATGGTAGGAGAGAGAGGCTGGTGCCTCAGCCCTGGTGTTATGGGTGTTTGTGAGAAGAGTATAGGAGGCCAGCAAATGGAGCATTAATATTTATGTGCCTGACTGGAATTTCTGATGCCAGACCTTCATTAACAGAATCTGACATTTCATCTTTAAAATTTCTCCTAATAGAAAGAAACCAGGAAGCTTTGTAGTTTGGAAAGGTTTCTATTCCTTCAGCAATCATCCTTCTCACAAACTGTTCTTTTTCTACACAGGAGTATCTGTTTCTGGTAGTCACGTTCTCAGATAAGACTACAGACTCAGTCTCTCAGACATGGACTCTACTTTTTTTTCTTGCACTGATGATGTGATGGACAGTTAGGCTTCTCTCTAAAACTTTCTTTTTGGTTGTAGGATTGGCCCATGTGGATAATGCTGCCTTTGTTAATACTATACTTTAGCCAAGCTCAGAAGATAAGCTTAGGTAGAATGAAGCTAGTTTCAAAACGTTTTTTCTTTCCCTGCAGGTGTGTTGAAGTAAAAAAAGATTGAAGGTAGGGGTTTTGGAGAACAGTGGTAATAAGAGTAATATTTGTTGAGAACTTCATGCCAAACATGATTTCTACTGACTGAGTATTTAACTCTCCTGTTTTATTTTTCCTTCTACCTTCTAGATTCTTTGGTCTAATTAAGTGGACATAATTAGGTTAGCAGGAAAAAAAATTTTGTACTTAAGGGAGACCCATAAAAATAGGGGACTCCAGTGTAAGTCAGGCAATTGAAGCTTCTGTACCATCCTAAGCTACAGAATGGGGTAGGAGCTCGGGGATTCAGAGGGGAGAAGGGTAATCCACAGATATAAGAGCAGATATTTGGTAATTAGATGTTTGCCCTGCCATACAAATAAGTCATTCGGATAAAAGTTGTCTCTGGTAATAACTTGTTCTCTGAGCCAGGCTCCCTATTTAAATTTTTTTAGGGAGTTAAGGGAGAGAGGGAGGCTCTTCTTGAGTGATGGGTCTTGACTGCCTTCAGCTCAAAATAATCTGTATGCCCGAATAGCATCTTTTGGGATCCTGTATTATGCTTTGCTTCATAGCAAACCTAGCAGTCTGGCTGCTGCTTCTAGCCATGATGCCTCATCCATTACTGGAATGAGATGGAGTCCTAGATCAGAGAGAATTCATATGCAGGTAATACTGATACTTTGTTCAGATCAGAACATGAGGACATGGACACTTTGTCTAGGAAAAATCAAACTGAGGTCTTTTACTTTTGACAGTAAAATAACAGTGCTACATGGTAGGGGATAAATGCCCCCCAAGATCCATTCCCCATTGTTCATCCCCATGCTAATTATCACCTCTGTATTGAGCCTCAGTAGGTGGTATTATTCAGGCCAGCTAGAAATACCCAGACTCTCATATATAGTAACTGCCATAGACTGAATGTTTGTTTCCCTCAAAATTAATATGTTGAGATCTAATTCCCAATGTGGTATTTGGAGGTGGTGATTTTGGGAGGTGATGAGGTCATGAGGGCTTTAGGGAATAGTGCCGTTTTCATAAAAGTGACCCCAGAGAGCTCTGCTCTCAACTCCTTTTACCTTGTGAAGACAAAGCTAGAAGACAGCTAGCTGTTCATGAACTAGGAATCTAGCTCTCATCACATAATGAATCTGTGAGCCTTCAAAACTGAGAAATAAATTTCTGATGTGTATAAGCCACCCAGTTTGTGATATTTTTGTTACAGCAGCCTGAATAAGACAGTATTGTGTCACTGAATAGCATCCATAACATTTAAGGAAGTCTTGGTAGTCTAGAGTATTACAATATGGGGGGGAAAAACCCCAAAGGAATATGGGCCTTAGAGATGGATTATGAAGGGGCGCCTGGGTGGCTCAGTCAGTTGAGCGTCCGACTTCGGCTCAGGTCATGATCTCACAGTTCATGGGTTCAAGCCCTGCGTCGGGCTCTGTGCTGACAGCTCAGAGCCTGGAGCCTGCTTCTGATTCTGTGTGTCCCTCTCTCTCTGCCCCTCCCCTGCTCATGATCGATCTCTCTCTCTCTCTCAAAAATAAATAAATGTTTAAAAAAAATGGATTATGAAGTTGTAGGTGTTTGGCTCGACTGCAGATGTAGTTCCTAGTTCTTAATTTGTTTCCATGTAATGTTTCAGAATATGAGATTTGCAATTAAATCTACTTGGTTTGAGTCTTGGCTTAGCTGTTGACTAGCTATGTGATCCCAGGCAAGTCCGGTACCTTCTTTGAGAGTGTTTCCACTTTTCTAAGTCAGTGCCCAGTGAACAGATTTGTTCCAAAGGTTAATTGCTTGGCATATGTTACTTACCAAATTGGATGGAAACAGTTTCTTCTATGGGCACTGTCTTCCATCATTGAGGAACTATATAGCTATTTTCTTATTCTGCCAAAAAAGGTACCCATTATCCTCTCCAGTGTGTTCTTTCATTTAATATTTGTTGAATACTTGAGTGTCTTGATGGAGTTAGGAAGATACAGTAAATGCTCAGCTTCAGATTGTATCAAGGGCAGTCAAAATAAGGGAACATAAGGAACAGTCAGGGTGGGGTGGGGGAAGATCAGCCTGATATCTCTCTGGAGGTGATACATGTGTCAAGATCTGGGGAAGAGAAGGAGCCAACCACTTGGAGAAGAGAGGTGGGAAGGATACTAGGCAGAGAACAGGAGCAGAAAATGGAGTGTCTGAGCCTGGTGAAAGGTGCTGGAGAGAGCTGGGGAGCCGCCATCACCCTCAAGAGTTAGCCCAGCTGTTCACAGTGATGCGGTCTCACCCCCATGGTCCTGGGGCAGGATAGCCCAGACTCCCCAGTGTGACAGTTCTACAGTTTGCCAAGAATATGGATCCCAGTGGGGAAGAGTAATTTATATCCTCACAAGCCTTCCTTTTAAAGATCTCAAGGTGCCCTCCAAAATTACACTGTCTAATCTATATTACTTTGTAGTATGGTAAAAATATTCCCTTTTCCCTGGACTTGAAGGCTCAGTATAGTGAATGAGATGCCATACAAGTATTAAAAATTACCAAGGAGAGTGTCCATGCCCCTTGTTCCCCTAGAGAAGTGAAGTGAACTCAATTATATTATGATAGAGCTTTTTGGTAGGTCTAATTGAAATACTCAGGTGTGATATGAGAGGGTATGCATAGAATCATTATTTCATTTAAGAAACACCTTTGGGGTGCCTGGGTGGCTCAGACGGTTAAGCCTCCAACTCTTGATTTTGGCTCAGGTCATGATCTCACGGTCATGACCGTGTCAGCTGTGCTGACAGCTCAGAGCCTGGAGCCTGGTTCAGATTCTGTGTCTCCCTCTCTCTCTCTGTTCCTCCCCTGCTCTCTTGCGTGCACGCTTGCTCGCTTGCTCTCTCTCTCTCTCTCTCTCTCTCTCTCTCTCTCAAAAAAAATAGACTTTAAAACTTGTCAAAGAGATTTAAATGGCTTAGTCAAGCTCAAAGTGTTACACGGTGTTACACTGTGTGCTGGGATCAGCTCTGCAGAGGGTTCGTGCAACTCTGGAGGAGTGAGCTAACGTAGAATTAAAGTGGAAATAGACTGTGAGAGTAATGCATGATACTTGAGGCTCAATATAGAGTATTGGATTGAAATCTTTATATTTTGATTCTTTTGAGGCATAAATTTCATATGCAGTTTTTGACTTGGATGCTTTATGTATTCACATCTGAAAACTTAAACCTTCAAGTCTATTTGCCTCCATCCGTGTTTGTGTTCCTTTGACCTATTTGACTCCTACCCTGACACTTTTAGTTGTGTGTTGGGGCAGGAGGGGGGAGTCCTAAAAAGCAACATAATTTGGGGCACCTGGGTGGCTTAGCGTCCAACTCTTGGTTTCGGCTCAGGTCATGATCTGGTCATTTGTGGGTTCAAGCCCTGTGTCGGGCTGTGTTCTCATAGCGCGGAACCTACTTGTGACTCTCTCTTCCTCCGCCTCTCCCCTGCTTGCTCGAGCATGTTCTCTCAAAATAAATAGATGAGCTTAAAAAAAAAAAGTGACACAATTATGTGTTTTAACATACACGCAGGATTTGTTTTAATTGGGTAGAATAAGACAGGCAGACACAGAGACGATGTCCCAAGGAAGAAGTTTGTACTCCCAGTTCCCCAGAAGCAGCAGATTGGGCCACCACGCAGGGCAACCCCACATCCTCCTTGTGGCAGAGGGGGTGGGGGCAGGCGTGGAAACAGTGTTTACTGTGGGGGGCATGATGAGAAGACTTAGGTTGGGGTCCTTTGAATGATTTCAGTAGCTCTGGACCTGGGACTGCCCCTGGTTGCCTGGTGTCTGACTCTGGGATGTTACCCGGGCAGGCGTGATGTGTGAGAGCTCAGTAAAATGAGTAGTTAGTGGGTAGGGGCTTTCAGTTGGTTGGTTTGCATATGCAGGATGTGGTCCTGGGAATGCTGCTTGCTTCCTCTAGAGATAACGAGAGCTAGGATGGAGATGAGAGAGAGAGCACAGCTAACTCTGAGAGGGAAGTCTTCCATATTCAGTGATGCCTTAGATGCCAGGGTGTTAGGAATACAGAAAATCAGAAAATAGTTAGAACATGACGGGAAGCCTTTAATTATCTATAATGAACCCACAGACATTGAATAACTTGGCATGGAGTGACACATAAGGTTCAGGGCTGAAAGGGGGAGCTGAATTTCCCTAGACTTAGGGAAGGGGTTGTTGTTTCCCCCCTGGGGCTCTGAGGAGAGGTCCTGAAGGATGGTTGGAAGAGCCAGGGTTTCAGAGGGAAGTCTGATTACAGGCGAAGAGAAAAAGGAGCATGGTGAGCAGTGGTGGGAAGATAGGCCTAGAGGCAGGATGTTGGACCCTGTTAGAGGCTGGGGGGCATTAGGTGTTTATCAGCAGTGCGAGTCCAGACCCTGTGCCCCTCACTTGGCTTCCTGAAGCTACTGCTCAAAAGCAAAGCACTTTAACCATTCTCAAATACTAGTGGTTATTTGGATCGTGGGGTATTTTTGAATATGAAAGTAGTCAGGTGTCCTTGTATGGGATAAATTCCGGGGCATTAATTAGCAGGTGAGAGCTGATGATGGTTTCCGACAGGCTCTGATGGCTTTGGGAGTGAAAAAAAAATGACAGGAGACATTTGGCTGTATTAATTTATTCAGGAAAGACTTTAGGCTGGGAGCTTCATTGTAACATTGTAATGTTACTGGCAAAATGAATGTCCTGTGAAATATTGAAGGCTGGAATGCTGCAGACAGGCATATGCTCATTTTCTGGTGAGGGGCTCTGTTACTGGCTGTTCCCAAATGGAATTAGAACCCATCAAAAGTAATTTAGAGTCTGGGGTTGAGCAGATCTGGGTTTGAATCCTACCTCTGCCATTTTTGGGGGGGAGGTGATAAAGGATGAATTAAGCTGCCAACAGTAATGATTATAATACTCAGAAGAGAATAGTCAAACTCAAGGGGTTCTGTTGTGCTCCTTCCTTCACATGAAACACTAACGAACCCACTCGCACGTGTCCTCTGGGCTCAGGTATCACTTCTTCTGTGTCTGTGTTTTATATGCTTGTAGTGGCTGTGGTACCTATCCTTGCTCTGTGTAACTCCCTGTCTGCCACGGTGTAGACTTTACATTTCTCTAGATCAGTGCCATATTAAGTACAATGGTGTAGATACAGTGTTTTGTGGATATTGTTTTCCCATTCCATTTAAATAGGCATTGTGGGGAAGAGCACTGGGTGTTGAAACCAACTTGACAATAAACTATAAATAAAAAAAAAATGCAAGGACTTATTTCAAAGGCATTGTTATCATTCTGATGTAGACTGCTTAATATTACAGAATAAATTGACCCCAAAAGTTAAAAAAAAAAAAATAGGCATTGTTGGGGCACCTAGGTGGCTCACTGGGCTAAGTGTCCGACTTCTGCTCAGGTCATGATCTCACGGTTTGTGAGTGTGAGCCGTCTCTGCTGTCAGCACAGAGCCCGCTTTGGATCCTCTGTACCCCTCTGTCCCTGTCCCACTCATGCATGTGCGCTCTCGCGTGCTTGCTCTCGTGTGCTCTCTCTCTCTCTCTCAAAAATAAATAAACATTATAAAAATAAAGAGGCATTGTTTAGGAACCTGAGTGGGGAAGTTTTAGTTTATTAGTTTGGAGAAGCGAGCACTCAGAGAACATTTGACCAAGCTTTCAGAGGTGAGGGTTGGGCTGCTTTGGTAGGTGGCCATCTGGCCAGAGAGGTGTCCAAGTGGGGCTGTGAGGTCGCGATGACCTGTGTGGGTCTGTGTTCTGCCTGGGTAGAAGCCCCTCTCTGATACCAGGACTAGAGAGCTGTAAGGTGCTATCTAGCATTCATTGTACAGTTGAAACAGATTGTGTAAGACACTCCCCCAAACTGGTGTCACAGCTTAGTGACAGTTCAACCAGACTTCTCCTGGTGTAGCATCTCCAGACCTGGGTACTGGTTGAGGTCAAACTGGTGATCTATCCAGGTGGGATAGCCCCCAGGGGGACTGAACAAAGAGGGAAATAATCTTCCCAGGTGTAAGGATGGAGAGGGAGGGAGGTCAGCAAGTGATAACAAAGGAGCTATGAAATAGTATTCATAAAGAGCTTTCCGGTTTTAGGAGTTGTGCTGAAGTGGACATTTGTTTTTTTTGGGCAAAATAATAAGCATCGATTCTATCCTAAGACAATCGGACCCAAATCCATAAGAACGAAGCATCTATTTTCACAGGGGGCCAGAACCAGACCTCCTTGGCTCAGCAGACAAATAACTTCCTCTTGGAAGCAGTAAGATGTGAGAAAGATAATTAAACAGTCTGAATTCCTGCTCTGGTGGATCTTTCAGAATTTGAATGTTTGCCACCTACCCTACAATGCTGAAACAGATAATCATCCAGTAAATTCTGAAGAAAACTGAAGACTTCAGGTTAAAGAAAAACACAAGGATGGAGTCTGAATACTGAACTAGTTTAGGGTGCCATGTGGCTATGAGCCTGTCATTGGCGTTCAAGAAATACCGGGATGAAGATAAGCAGGTCTACGCATACTGGGACCAATAGAACAGCTTAGGACCAAACAAGGTGTAAGGATCTTTTAAGAAATCTTCTCAGGTAGGATACTGAGAGAAGATGACTTCATAGTGCATACAGGTATGTTATGGGCTGGAAACCATGTTAGAAGCATCTAATGGGGATTTGCGGTCACTTTCCTCTACTTCATGTGGGTGGAATGTTGTTCAGTGGTATTTTTTGTGTGTCTAACCACCTCCCGTGTAGTCTGGTTTTGGACTGAATATTGTCAGTATTCAATGTTGTGTATATGAAAGGTAGGAGGATTCAACATGCGTAGAATTTTTCAAAAATTGGTGTAGGATTTTGAAAGGGCACGGCTGATTTGGTACCCTATTTTAAAATTCTTCTTCATCTGACCTCTATTCCATATGGGTTTTTTTTTTTTTTTTGAAGTTGTAGTTACGGGGGATTATTCCCTAAGAGCAAATTTTCTTTTCTTTTTTTTTTTTTTTTTAAAAAGTGATGTTCAGACTGTCACTTTGTAATGTGATGGAAAAGGCCACTTATACTCAGTACTCTCCTTGTTACTAAGTGCATGCTCAGAAATTGCTATTCTCGTTCCTTCTAAACTCTTTGCTCTGGTGAGCGGGCGTGAGGCCCTCTGAAGCTATTCGGCCTGTGTTCTCAGGATCAGTGTTGATGAAGATTGACAGTTACTAAGGAAACTTCTGTGTCTTCCCCTCTGTAGGGTACTATCCCAGTGGTAGTCACTTCACCAAGAATAGTGTGGATATCAGTTTAAGATGATTGATTGGATTGAGTGTATCCAATCTGGTCTGGTGAGACCATCTGGTGTGGCCCCTAGTCTCAAGCTTGCAGATAGAAAGTCTCATTTTCTTTAGGTTTGTGCAAGGGTGCCCGTGCACGCGCTCCTCTTGTCACAGCTATTTACTGATCAGTGGAAATAGCTGCCTATATCCTTCTATTTTAAGACACCTATTGACATACACCTTTTCCTCTTTTTTCATTTCTTTTGTCAAAGCCATGTACACATGTACATTGATGCATTTTTCTTTATAAGACCATTGTTTTCCCCCTTGGTTTCCGTCTCTTAACCTTAGAGTCTAGAGTTAGTTACAAAGTCTGACTTGTAAAACCATTTTGCATCATACAGTTGGTAACGCGTGTCAAAGACACTTTAACACATGGAATTGCACATTAACCTCAGATTGCTTAAAATACAACCCACTATGAGTACTTTCCCTTTTTATTTTAGTTCACTCTCAACTCTTCATTTTTCTTGGCTTTCAGTAAACTCATTCTAGAGATACGTTATGATATATGCTTTTCTGGCTCTGAGCTCCTTAGTTCTGGTGAACCTTGTTGATGGTGAGCGCCTGTCCACTTATTTCCCTTTCAGAACTGTGGCCAGCAAGATTCCATTGTTCTGGTTCTCCCGCTCTTAATATTATTTCATGTACTATATACTACAGAATATTATATGATAATAAGATTGTTATTAATATCAGACATACTCTTGTTTTTCTTTCTCCTGTACAGGTATTCTTTCTTGCCTTAGCATTATAAATTAGACATACCTTTCTTTAAAAAAGTTTTTTTTCCCACTGTTTATTTTTTTGAGAGAGAGAAAGCATGAGCAGGGTAGGGGCATAGAGAGAGGGAGACACGGAATCCAAAGCAGGCTCCAGCTCTGAGCTGTCAGCGCACAGCCTGACACAGGGCTTGAACTCCTAAGCCATGCAATCATGACATCAGCTGAAGTCCATTGCTTAACTGACTGAGCCACCCAGGTGCCCCTTCTGGCCATGCCTTTCTAAGATCTGTGACATAGACAGGAAAAAAAGTCTTCACTTATGAGTGTAGAAAGGTCAAGTGGCTTCTACAAGCTCCAGCTGGGATTCGAAACCAGCTTTGCATACTCCCTGACTGTGCCTTTTTCTCTTTTATTATTCAGAGGAAACTAGTTCTAACAAATACTTGATTACTTTTCAATATAAAGGACCATTGCTTTTAGACTTGTTTAAATTCTGATTTTGTGTTTTATCATAGATAATCCCTAATTCTGCCATCCAGAGCCTTTCCTGCATTCATCGCTGAATGTCCTTTCTGTTCCAGTTCAGTGCTTTTTTGAGAGGCTCTGACATTATTTTTTCACCCCTGATTCCCTTGTTCGGGTGATTTAATGGATATGTGATTTTCATCATGCCTCAAACACAAACCACTAATATTTCCACTATTTTCTAATTTAATCAATATGAGGACCAGAGTTTCAGTTCAGTTCCGAACCTCAGTCTGTGCTGACGCCCTGGGGATGTGTGCCGCCTGCCCAGCCTACCATATATTGAATCAGGAGGCCGTGGAATGTCTCAGACATTT